>PVJS01004129.1:0-70952 GCA_004027185.1 Glis glis
CCTATGCTCATGATTGCTCTTACTGCTCTATATTCTGTTTTCAAAAACTTTAACCCAGAATTAATAGTCAAATTAGATTCTTCAGTGAATTGTTTTAAAATGAAATAATCTATGGTTGAGACTATTTTAAGTAGAAGTTTAAAACTAGTGCTGATACTGTTGTGCATTTCTAAATTAAAATACTGTGAAAATAAAGTAACTAGGTGCATAAGAGGTAAAATACATATTTTTATAAACTTTTAACAGAATATTTTTGCATTCACAGATAATTATAAAGATAGTACAGAGATCCCATAGACCTGTTTCCATTTTTGACACCTCTAATTAGTGTGAAACATGTTTCACAACTAAGCTGATAATAATGCATTATTATTAATAAAATCCACATTATTCACACTAGCTTAGTTTTTACTCTGTCCTTTTTATGATCCATTTTTATATTTCTGTTTTATTTTTTGGTTTTTGAAAGTGGTAAGATATAGGGGTCTAGTTTTATTCTTCTGCATGTGTACATACACTTTTCCCAGCACCATTTATTGAAAAGATTGTCTATTTTCAATGCATGATATTAATACCTCAGTCAAAAATAAGTTGGCTGTAGATGTTGGGTTTACCTCTAGGCTCTTTATTCTGTTTTTTTTGATTTATGTGATGGCTTTTATGCCAATATAATTGTTATTTTAGTGACTATAGCTTTGTAGTTTATTTTTGTCTGCTAGTTCAATGCCTCCTGCTTTGTTCTTTTAGCTCAAGATTGCATTCCCTATTCATGTTTTTTTGTAATGCCACACAAATTTGGGGATATTTTCCCCTAGATCTGTGAGAAATGTCTTATTTTAATAGGGATTGCATTATATATATAGACCTCTTTGAGTAATATGGATCATTTCTGACATCATTTTCCATCTTCCTGAAGAACTTCTTAATATATATTTATAGAATTATGGTAGTGAATTTTCTCAGCTTTTGGGTTTTTTGTTTGATGTTTTATTCATTTGCTTTCTTTCTCAGTGATAGTTTGTATTTCCCCCTTAAGTTTGGATGGTAGTATCATTAAATTTTTAGGATTCCACATGGTGGGTTTCTCTCTTCAGCATTTGGAACATGCCATTCTGTACTCTTGTTGCATGTCCTTTCTTGTAAAGGTAAGGTGTTTATCATCTGGCTTCTTTCAAGATTTCTATTTATTTGTTATTTGCAGTTTGAAATTTTATTCCTGAGAGATTTTGCTGCTGTTTGTTTTTCCTGAATTTTAATAATATGTCCTTCTTGATGCTCTCTTAATTTCCTAGATAGTTAGGTTAGTGTCTGCTATTAATTTTAGGAAAATTTTCCCATTAATATTTCCACTATTTATTCTGCTATATTTTTCTTTCCTCTTTTGTCTTATCCAAATTTATAACTTTGAAAATTGTCACACAGTTTTTTGATGATATCTTTTGTCTCTCTTTGCATTTTCAGAAATTTAATTTTTTCAGTCTTCAAGATCATAGAGCTTTTGACGTAAAGTAGAGGGTATACATATAAATCATTCTTTATTACCCTGCAATTTTTTTATTTCTAGAATTTACTTTCAACCCTTTCTTAAAGTTTCACATATGTTAGCACTACCCATATGTTCTTGTATGCTATGTACTTTCCCACTAGCACCTTATAAATATTAATTTTGAATATTTTAAATTTCCTATTTTATCTATTTCAAACATCTATAAAATATGTGAATTTAGTTCTATTTTGTAATTCTAGTCAGGCCATGTTTTCTTGGACTTGTGTTACATCTTAAACATTTTTTGTTATTGAAAACTTTTCATTATTTATGGTGTAAATAGACAAATAGTTTCATAGTGTGAAGATTTATGTTAATCTGAATAGGAACTGAACTGTCTTTAGTGGTTACTCTATTTATAGAAGTCTCAGTCCTTCCTTGAATTAATCTACATCCTAACTTTTTTTCACATCTTTATTTTAGCTTCCATAAATATGCCTCTGTAGAGTCTGTGACTTATATTCAGATTAAATATATACATGAATATATACTGCAATAAAATTTATATTAATATCAAATTTTGCCACTGACATTATTTTAAAGGAGCCAGGTAGAGAGGCACACACCTGTAATTTCAACTGCTTGGGAGGGTGAGGCAGGAAGATCTTTAGGGTTAAGGCCAGCTTGGACCACTTAGTTAGACTCTCTCCTGTCTCAAAAATATTAAGTTCTCTTGTTTCAATCCCCAGTACCACACACACAAACAAATCATTTTAAGGTGTATGATTCAGTGAATTTTACTATATTCAAAATTTTGCTCAACTATCATTTTTTATTTCCAATAGCAACAATACAAATGTTCTAATTTTTATCACTTGCCACTTTATTCTACTATTACTGGAATCCTCATGGTGTGGTGGAAGGTTTTGGACAGAGGGAGACTTCTATATACCTCAGTTGTTTCAGTGAGTTGCATCTCTGGTATGCAATTGCACACTTGCCTCTTTTTTTTTTTTTTTTTTTACTCCTATCCCTGGCTTACATTTTCCCAATTTATTTCTTTGAAGCTCAAACTCAAATTAATTTTTTTTGTTGTTTTCACCATTCTTAGGTAAAATAAGACCACTGGGGTTATACAGGGAATAATGGCCTTCCTCCTGCAGTAGTTTTCCTGGTGAGTAGAACTTTGCTAGAGAGAAGATTGTGGGCATACATCACAGTGATTATTCATTCCCTCCCTCTGCCAGATGGGAAAGTGTGTATTTCTCAGATCTTCACCATAAAAGACGACCATAAACCTATAGAATACACTGAACAATAAATTAAAAAAAGAAGTAGTGTGTGTGTGTGTGTGTGTGTGTGTGTGTGTGTGTCACAGAGAGAGAGAAAGTAAAGAATTACCAAACACAAAGTTCAGGATATTGGGGTTACTTACGAGTGGAGAACTGAGGTACAATTGAGAAAGAAAATATAATGTCAAAGGTGCTTGTTACTATATTATTAAGCTGCCTGTGCATTTATTTTATAGGTTTTTGTTTTTGTTTTGTTTTGTTTTTTGTACTAGAAATTGAATTCAAGGACACTCTATCACTGGGCTATACCTCCAGCCCTTTTATTGTTTATTTCAAAATGGGATCTTGCTAAATGACCATGAGCTGGTCTTGAACCTGTGATCTTCCTCTCTCAGCCTCCTAAGTACTGGGATTACAGACATGTACCCACCATGCCTGGTTTATTTTACAGTCACTTTTTATATACTATATTTCTTGTAAATGTTTTTTTATATTTTCAAGTCTATGTTGAGATTCAAGGAGGATGAAATAGAAAAATGAGTTGATGTTTTATGAGTTAATGTTATAAATTCTTACTTTAAAGGTATTTTGAATTTTGCCTGAAAATAATGAAAATTAAATTAAAATCAAATGAATGTATATTTTCTCATTATTAGCAAAAATATTAGTTGCCAAGTTAAGAAGAACATATCGAATAATAGTAAGTCTAGATATTTCTTTAAAAATAATTATTTCAATAGAAAAATATTCAGATTAGTGAAACTTCTAAAACACCTTTAAAAGCATTTTTAAGATTCTTACTATAATCACTCTTCCCAATTCAATTTCATTAGCTCTATTATTATTTTCTTATAATCTCAAGGCTTGTGATATTTCTATTATGTGTCATAATCATCATTTCTATTTGGAAGTGTTTTAATTTAGTACATGCTTGTAACTATATTATTACAGTTCCTTCAATTTAGTCATACTTTCACCCTTTTCCCATTTGCACTGAAAATACTTGCTACTAGAGCTTGTGCTTTCAGGGTTTACACTGAGATAACTTGTGGATCACAGGCTGAAGGAATTTTCTTTTTTTTTTTTTGCGGTACCGGGGATTGAACGCAGGGGCATTCTACCTCCGCGCTACACCCCCGGCCCTATTTATTTTATACTTTATTTTGAAACCAGGTCTCATGAAGTTGTGGAGGGCCTCACTAAGGAGAGAGAGAGAGAGAGAGAGAGAGAGAGAGAGAGAGCTGAGGCTGGTGGCGAACCCGGATCCTCCGGTCTCCGCCTCCCAAAGTACTGGGATCACAAGCATGCACCAATACGCCCAGCTCAGGCTGAAGGAATTTTCATGAACGGAAAAACAGAAAGACAAAATCATACACATTTCTGTTAATTAAGATTAGAAGCACATTCTGCTTAGAAATAACTCCAAGAACAGTTTTTATATTTTATTTTCAAATTGAAAATTAGTCAAATTTGCTTTAGCCTCAAAGAGTATATTTATGTAAAATTGAATGAACGTGTCACGCAAGATGGACTTTTTTCACAAACGGAAAAACAGTTATAAGCACAAGAATGCTGGATTCTTTTTATTATTTCTTGAAAAAACTCTTTCAATAATGTAAATAAACTCAAAGTGACTGCAACCACATCAAAATACACAACTAAAATAAATTGCAGTGAAACTCCAAATCACCTTCTCTAGCCATGTCAAAAAATAAATAAGCTCACAATTACTCTAATAACAGTAGTCTACAAAAAGAGTAATTTGATGAAGTAGGAGAAAAAATGGTGGAACACATATAGGGAATGTGCCTCACTAGTTCTGAGCCCTGAGAGAGCTAAAAACAGGAGTACCCCTTCCAGCAAAAAAAAAAAAAAAAAAAAAAAAAAAAAAAAAAAAACAAAACTGTTGACCCAGCAATTGCAGAGAAACAACACAAAAAGCAAGCATATTCTGCTTCCCACACCTGCAAATCTTCAGCTTGCCCAGCCAAACTTCCCAGTGAATATTCCTGTGGCCCCAGCAGAAATCTTTGGAACCATGAAAATACAGATCCTTCCTGCAGAGATCTGAGTGGCTTCAACCTATCTTGTCACATTGTGAGTTTACAATCTGTTTCCGTGGAAGGCTTGTGTCTGCAGGGGTATCTCCCGTGGCAACAACCTAACTCTTGGTGTCTGTGAGTTTGCAGCCAATACCTACAGAGCCTAGAAGGTTACAATTGGACACATTAGAAATGTGAATGTACTTACAATTTCTAAAGTTTCTAAGGTAGGACCCACAGACAAGAGTCTCTAACTCCTACAGGCCCTCCAGAGATTACAGCCACACTGGCAGCCATAGACCCCAGCCATAGTATCCCAGGGCAATAAAATTCAGCTGAAAGTTTTAATTATTCATATGATTTGCTGAGCTTGGGCCCTGTTAGTAGGGTGTCAGGTGGTTCTTCTCAGACTAAGATGGTTGCATCTGGGAGAGCCAGATCCCCTCACCAAAACTACAAACACTTGCAGGCAGTGTGCAGAGCTTTGGGGTCTTCCAGAGACAATACAACCTAGGCAGTTAGGTGGAACACTGCAATCTCTAGCCAGCAGGGTCTGGGCTTCTGAGGATGGTGGCCTTTAGGGTTTTAAGTAACCCTAGCTGGCAGAGCAGCAGGGGGTCTCTCCAGATCAACAAAACCTTGGCACATTGCACTTTCTAGCAGGTGGAGTCTGGGCCCCAAACAGGTGGCCCAGCTAGTCTCATGGACCACAGCTAGCAGAGCAACAGGTGTCTCTCTGAGACGATACAAGTTATGCAGACACTCGGCACCCTAAAATCTCTAGCTAGTGGAGTCAACTGTGACAAGCAGGGTCTTATTTGACCTCAGCAGGCAGAGAAGGAAGGGAGTAGGGGGGTCCCTGGGGCAATACAACCTAGGCAGAAAAACCCTCAAGCTTGGAAGACTACAATCTCTAGCCAACTGAGTCTGAGCCCTACGAAAGCAAAGGCTGGAGGCCAATCAGAGGCTGCCTACACCAGCACCCCTTGAGACATGTGTTAAGGTAAACACCTCCAGCAAGGAATCCATTAGATATAGGATTCCCACGGAAAGAGAAAGAAGAAAGTAACATAACTTACCTCTGTCCATTCTGATATTTAAGAATCCTAAAAACATGAGAAGGAAGACCAGCAGGGAAACAATGAACTCTTTATAACTCCATAAAAAAGAAATCACCAACAGAGAGATGCAGAAAATGCCACAAGGACAATTCAGAATGTTTTTTTGTGTGTGGTACTGGGGATTGAACCCAGGGGCATTTTACCTCCAAGCTAGACCCCCAGCCCTATTTTTATTCTTTATTTTGAAAAAGGATCTCACTAAGTTGCAGAGGGCCTCACTAAGTAGCTGAGATGGGCCACAAACTGGAATCCTCCTGTCTCAGCCTCCCAAGTATTAGTATTACAAGCCTACACCACCACACCCAGTTGAGAATTCAGAATTTTGATTAAAGTATGATGAAAGACCTTAGAAATAACATCAGAGAAAGTTCACAGACTATGAAAGAACCTATTAATAAAGAGATTGATGTCCTAAATAAGAATGAAAAAAGAGTCTTTTAACAAAATGAAGAAGACAATGAATGAAATAAAATCTTCAATAGAAACTATCACTGGCAGTCTAGACCACATGGAAAATAATCTCACTCTTAGAAGATAGCTCAATCAAAAATGACTAAACAGGGCTGAAGCTGACCAAGTACTCAGTGCATGTATGTTTCTGTCATTATGAACTTCATTATTATAATCCATGAATATAAATTTTAAGACATTGATGGAGTAGTTATGTCATGGGAGAAAGGTCAAATCCTCAACTCGGGAGCTGTCAGGTCCTTGATGCATGTCACAGAGCTGTGGTGGATGTAAGGGTTGATCTCCACTACCTTCACTGTAGTGGGGTGGATAGTATAATTGTGAAAGATCCCCTCCTTATGGGCTTTAGAGGCTGAACATTTTACTTTTTTACCCAGACTGTATCTTCCAGCTGGTATGATGGACACTAGGGTTGAGGCTGATGGGCAGCCTCTCTTATACCCATCAGTGAACCTGACATAATGTGGTACACAAGGCCTGTAGCTACTACCTCAGAGTTAGGTCTCCTATCTCCCTTATGTCTCTTTTTATTTCTCTCATTGGAGGGGGCACCCATATAATAGTTCATATGTTGAATACTCTGTTAGGTTGGTTTGACTGCAGTGTATCCTGAGCAGAGTTATAGGGAACACTTCATCCCACCTCAAGTGAGTCTCTTGACAAAATTTGCCTAGTTGTTGTTTAAGGGTTCAGTTCATGCATTCTACTCTCCCCAAACTTTGTGGTCACTAAGCTGTGTGCAGTTTTCATGTTATCTCCAGTCCTTTCACCACCATCTGCACCATTTCTGCCACAAATGCCAATCCATCATCCAATCCAAAGGTGAGGGTAATTCTGAAGAGGGGAACGATCTCCTTTAGAGTGAATCTAGTGACTTTCTAGGAAGTCAAAGTTCATATGGGAAACAACACTAACCATCCTGAGAATGTGCAAACAAGGACCAGCAGATATTTACAGCCAAGTGCTTGTGGTAGTTCAGTGAAATCCACTAAGATGTTTTCAAAGGGAATCCCACCTGTTTCCTGAACCCCGGGGAGCAGATGTGGACCCTGGCAAGGGTTGTTGCGAGCATAAGTCTAGCATTGTTCACATACCATTTGGGTTATGCCAGTGGTCGGGAAACATAGAAATGTCTCCCCACCAAGGTTTCCAGGGCCATTTCATGTGGGTGTTCTGGTGGTTTTTTAATTAAGATTATCATGCTGTCCAGGAACTACCACAATCCTTCTCAGAGATATTTACCTCCTTCTTTTCTTGAACAAGGATGTTTCAGAGAGGGTTACTGAGGGCTGACTCTCCAGTGGGCTTGGGATTAGGGCTGCTGTAACAGCGCAGGCCTCTGGGGCCTGCTGGGTTGCAGCTAGTCTGGCTTCTCTATCAGTTCTCTGGTTTCTCAGGCCTCTATTGTGTTACCCTTTTTATAGCCTCAACAATGCATTACTACAACATTTTGAGGGGCCCAGATGATCTCCAGGAGATTTAGGATTTTTTGTCCATATTTAATGTATTTTCCTTCCTAATTGATACATCCCTTTTCCTTGTATCAGGCTCCATGCACATGCAGGGTGATGAAGACATACTTGGAATCTGTAAAGATAGTTGCAAGTACTCTTACCACCAGCTGGGGGCTGGGTTAGGGCTCCAAGCTCTGCCTTTTGATCTGATATTCCTTTGGGCAAGGATCTTACTTCTATGGTCATATGCAAATTCACCACTGCATACCTGCCATCGGGTCCCCTATTAGGATGTGGCTTCTTCCATCTGTAAAACGTTCTACATCAGGCTCTGAAAGGGGCTTGTCTGTGACGTCAGGCCAGCCAGGGAAGACTTCTCCGCCTGGGGCCCAAGGGCAGGAGAGTTGCTGGGTTGAGGGTCTGTACTACCTCAAGGTGAATGTGAAGTTTTTCACACCACATTCCTTGGTATTTGACCATGTGTGAGTTGGCCAGCCAATATTGTCCCTTCTATTTCATCAGGGTGAGTACAGGGTAGGGTACTCACAGGGTTAATTCCTGTCCTAGAGTCAGTTTGTCCACCTCCACAACCAAAAGGGCCATCACCGCTAAGACTGCAAGCAAGAAGGCCACCCCTGGGCCACTGAGTCAAGTTCTTTTGAAAGGCATGTCACAGGTTGTTGCCAGGACTGGAGGCCTTGTGTAAGTACCCCGACTGCTGCTCCTCTCCTTTCATGTACATATAGGTAGAAGAGTTTGGAGACATTATGTAAACCCAGATCTGGAGCTTTGATTAGGCTTTACAGTCTCAAAAGCTGTCTGTTTTTCAGTCCCTGAAATGAAGGGGTTACACTCCCCCTCGCCTTTGTTGCTCTATAGAGTGGCTTTGCTGGGAGGAAGAAATTAGGGATCCATATTTGGCAAAATCCTCCTGCCCCTAAGAATTCCCTGACCTGCCTTCTGGTTGTATGGATGGATATGGAACATATAGGCTATTTTGTTCATAGCTCAATTGTCATTGTCCTTGGGATAGGTGAAAACAGAGGTACTTAACTTTTTCATGACATATTTGAGCCCTTTTGTGGAGACCTTGTATCCAGCTTTCCAGAGAAGGTTGAAAAGTGCCTCCGTCCAGCCATACACTCATTGCAGGTCTGTCCCTCCAGCAAGTCATCCACAGATTGGAGTAAGGTACAGTTAAGTTGGCCCATCAGGTATGCCTTTAGGTCAGTGGACAGTGCTTCCCCAAAGATGGTAGGGGGAGTGTTTAATCCGTACAGCAACATTGTCCAGGTTAGCTGCACTCTTTTTCCATTTTCTGGATCTTTCCATTGAAAATGGTAACACTGACTGACTCTGAGGGGCCAGTCAGATAACAAAAGAAAGTATCCTTTAAGTACAAGAAGTGAAGAATTTTGGCACTGCCAGGACCAGGTCCAGTGGCATGTGGCATGTATGGGTTTGGGACCATCATGTGGATTATCACAGTCAACTGGTTAATGACTCACAGATCTTGGACCAGGCAATTATGGGTGCCTGGTTTTTTACAGGCAGGAGGGGAGTATTACCAGGTGACTGGCACCTCTGCAGGATCCCTTCCTGCAGAAGTTTATTGAAGTATTTCCGCATACTCATCAGCACTAGGTGGGGAATGGGATATTGCCTCTGGTGAATGGATCCTGTCCCGGCTTTGTTTGACTTTCACAGGAGGGTAGTTTATTGTCAGCCTTGGGGTGGGGGCTTTCTTCTGCTCATACAACTGTATTTGAAATGTTAATTCAAGGCCTGCACTGGTTGCTTTTGTGAGACTGTAGAGGCGCCATTCCTCCGCCTAGGGAAGGGTGAGAGTTAAAGACTTTGGCCTCCAGGTGTCCTAACATTAAAGATTATTTGTCCATCTTCACTGAAGGAAAGTGACTTCATGACTGCCATTGGGCAGTCATGAAAATATAGAAACTTGTGTTTAACCTCGTATCCCCCCAGGTTACATTTTCTTGGCACCAGGAAGGGCCTTCTGGCTTGAGAGCTGGTAGCTCCAACTACTGTGGTTGGAGAGATGAAAGGGGCCCACCGGGCAAGTTACTATGGAGCACTCTGCTCCTGTACTGACCATAAAGTCCATCTGCTGGACCCTTATTGTCATTCAGACCATAGACTCCTAGGGGCCCAAGAGTAAGGAGCTTGGTCAACTCTAGTCCTCCTCATATTCTCTGAAGGAAGCCAGGCCTATGATTTCTTCACTTGGCAACCGAGGATTTCACTAAGGAAGGGTGCCCCAGTGTTTGTCCTGTTGCATTAGGTTGAGGCCTCAGGTGGCATAGCAACCCTCCTGGGTGTAGGGGCACTCATTTTTCCAATATCCCAGTGCCAGCAAAGTGACACTGTGCACTTTGCTTTCGGCCGCACCTAGGCTTTGATAAGGTGGAAGATCCTCATCCTTGGGGTCTTCCCCTTCCTCTTTCTCAGAGACCTCCTGAGGGTGAAACTAGGGTGTCCACTAGGAGGTTGATCTTTTCCTTTGTCTTGCAGTCAGCTTCTCTCCTGGCTTCTTGGTCTCAATTGATGTAAACTTTTGTTGTGACCTCCAGCATCCAGCTGGCATTCATTTCTGAAAATCCTTCTAATTTTTGGTGTTTTGGTGGATATCCCTCTACACCTGTCTGACAAAGGCAGCATTGACCATTTGCTGATATTAAGTCACTTTGGGGTCAAACAGGGTATACACTCTGAATGTTTCACATAGCCTCTCATAGAACTCATTTGGTCTCTCTTCTGGTCCTTGGATAACTTCTGAAATCTTACTCATGTTCACAGTCTTTTCCTTTACTTCTTTCATGCCTTGAATGAGGGCCTCTTGCTACCTCTCTAATCACTTGAGACCTCTGTCATCATTGGGATCTCGCTGTGGATCCTCCCCCAGAAAATGGGCTTGGACATCTTCATGTGCATTGAGGGTTCCATAGGGGGCTTGTTCTTCCAGTCATTTCATAACTACCTGAGTTATACGTTGCTGTTCTTCCATGTTGAATAAGGTCAGAAGAGGTTGGCAGCAATCTGATCAGGGGGGCTTTTGCATTTGTATAATAGACTGCATCAGATTGATCATGCCCATGGATTCTTGGGGGATGGAGTGGTGTGGTAGTTCCAGTTTAAGGGCTCAGTAATAGTAAAAGGTTTATAGATAAAGGTGTGCTGGCCTCCCTCAACCTGCCCATCCCGTTCATAGTACAGAGGTCTTCGTGTCTCCCACAGTGACATTTGAAGAGCCACTGAGGCACTTGGGGAATTTCTTTTCTGAGTTCCCCAGGAATGTGAGGCATGAGAAGCAGGGGTCCCAGGGAATCTGGCTCAGTAGGCCTGACCTGGCCTTTCAGGCTTGTTGGGGCAGCAATGGTGGATCTTGTGACCACAGCTGTTGGTGGTGTGGTGGGCAAAGGTGGATATAGTGGACTATATGTCAGGTATCTCATCAGAACTCTGCTGGGACTGGTTTGTTGGGATCTGTCCTACACTTGGGGTCCTGTGCAGCCCATGCCACCATGGTCCTACAATGCTCTGCTAGGCAAACTGTTAGCCAAGGAGGCATTGTAAGAATATCATCTGCCATGAATCTATAAAGGGAACATTTCTGGATGGGCTGGGTCTCCAGTCCCAGCCCCGTTGGCTTTGTTTATGGTCTCCTACTTGAAAGATCCCTCCAGAGGCAATTACACCCAGAGGGCTGGCCATTCTATCTCACAAAGGGTCCACAGTTTTCCTGACTTCATCTTAATCCCATATTATCCTGAAACGCTCTTCTTAAAGTTGTTCAACATGCATTCTAAAGTGGTATGCTTGTTAGCTGAACCACCCATATCTCCCTTGCTGAAAGCCTCACTAAGTTGCTGAGGCTGGCTTTGAACCTGTGATCTTCCTGTCTTAGCCTCCCAAGTACAGGGATTACAAGTGTGCACCACCACGCCTGGCGAGGATCAGACTCTCTGTCTGCCCCATGCTGCCAATTTATCTGTGGCCAGGTGTCCCTATCATGGAGTTGTAGCCCAATCAGAATAAATATCACCTTCCCATTTCATCTGCAAATTATTGGTGATTCTTCATCCTTGACACTGATAGGCAGTTCTCAGGGTGCTATATTAGTGATAATGATGACATAACCCCTTATGGAGAGTATTAAGAGGATCCCAGGACATTTCTAGATAAAACAAAGTTAAGCAGATAACAAAACACATCTTAAATACAGCAGTTGCTATTCCTTGAAGGTGGAGCTGTTTTTCTTTCAGTTAGACAGCATTAGTAGAGTAGGCATTTATCTTGACTAAGACAAGAGGTCAGAAAAGGGGGTGGCACTTCTCTTTCTGGCTATATCTATTTTTTTTTTTTTTTGGTGGTACTGGTGATTGAACCCAGGGACATTCTACCTTCAAGCTACACCTCCAACCCTATTTTATTTATTTATTTTTAGTTTGAAACAGGGTCTCACTAAGTTGTGGAGGACCTCACTGAATAGCTGAGGCTGATTGTGAACCTGCAATCCTCCTGTCTCAGCCTCCCAAGTACTGGAATTACAAGCATGTGTCATTACGCCCAGCTGGCTATATCTATTTATGGCTATATCTATTTATAGTCTTGGACTCACTTATTTTCCTAAATATTGAGTACAAATAGTAGAAAAATAAACAAGTAAATTAAAATATTTCAGTTAAGGCAAAGTTTGACAATGCCCCGTAGCTGATTGTAACTTCACTAGACAGATTGATTTTGCTAGAACATAAAAAAGGAAATTACATGGAGACATTTCACATTTACATTTATAACAAAAGCTTTAGAGAGTTAAAAGACTGGCCAGTAAAGTGTTTCAGGTCTGAATCTGCGGTGCAGAGCAGAGATGGCAGTCCAGGTTTCCTCAGAATCTTCTAGTTTCTATCAGTTGATTGATGGATGGCACCTGGGCTTGACCAGGTGTCATTGATCTTTTAACAACATGCCCTCTGACATTCCACATCATTCTAAAATACAGTCTGCTGGTCATTAAGACATGTGTACATAATTAACTGGATGCATAGTGCTCCAAGACTTATTGGACCATTTTTTTTTTACCAGACCTTTTAAAAGTTAGGTCTGAAGGAAAATAGACCTTTAGGGTGAAATGTGAGAACCTTTTAGAAATGTCCCAATGGAAAACAGCCTTTAGGGTGAAGATGAGGACCATCATGGAGTTTTAGATTTAAAGCTAAAGAATCTCTTTCCTTCCCTGTTTGTCTCCTTTCTACCTATTATGTTTATTTCTGCTATTCTATGTTAGTTACATAGGGACAGTGCAATAAAAATATCTTACTCTTCAAGTTTTACAAAATCTATAATCATGTGAACCCACTTCTAGACCCCTCTCAGAGCCTTTGAAGAGGTTTGTGTAAGTGAATATCACTTTATTTATTTATTTACACACTTTTATCAGTGCACCGTATTAACACATCATTATGAGGTTCTGAGCAACAGAAAAACATACGTACACAGCACCTGGTGTGTTTCCCCCATCCCATCCCACTCCCTATCGCCCCTGAATTCCCCAAAATATTATCAAGATTGGCTTTGAAAAATTGGTATTCTCCTCCTCTACTTCCCTTCCAACTATTCTACTGGTATTTCTCATCATTTATTTGAAGTTGCTGGATTATTTAAACACTTACATACTTAAGATTTTTGTCTACTTGTCTTTTGAATTAAAGGCAAAATTGAAGGCTACAAATTTTAAAGCATTTCTATTTCCAGTGTAAAGGTTAAGGATGTGCTTGAGTTACCTCATGTTCCAATCGCTAAAAGTGTTAGAATCGATCCCAAAATAAACAAGTTCTTATTTGCAGTCAAATACAGGAAGATGGATATTTTCAGTATCATAGACAATGAACAACTTTGTAAAGAGGAAAGGAGGCTTTTACTGAAGCAAGAAAAAATATGGGCCAGGTTGAATGAGAGAAAAGAAAGTATAAAAGTGGGTAGAAGAACTATAGAGAGCTGAGAGTAGCTGAAAGCACAATATGGACATCTTAGGTCATTACTTGGAGTGCTATAAAATGAAATAATCTAGCCTCAATGCAATTCCCCAAACTCAGTATAAAGCAGTAGATAGTAAGGTATCGGGTTCCAGCTTGGAGAAGCACAGTTTACTTTTAGATTGGTGTGATAAGCCAATGTCCCAACTGACTAGTGTCACGCAGTAGGAATTGAGAATATTTCAGGAGAAACTCTTGCAAGTGGCATGTCCTGTCCCTCTTCCATCCTTTCTATTGAACACCTGAAACAATCTTAAAACAAATTCTTTAAACAATCTTGATCCGAAATAGTGGCCCAAATCAAACCATCACCTTCACTTCCCCTGGCAGACTATATGAACTAATGAGTCAGAGGAGGCAAAGAGATTCTAACAACAACAAAATGAGGTCATGGTTCAAAATCACAAAATATTTGAGGGCATTACACATTGCTAAAAAGAGACAATAACATGCAACAGTGGAGGACTTTTTACACAAGGAAAATGCTTAAAAATCAAATGGGAAATGGGCTAAAATAGTAAGGCCCTGTGAAGTAAATAAGTATCCTTAGGTTTTATTTCTTGATTTGCCAATTTAAACAAAGCAAAACGAAAAAACACTTTTTTCCTAACTAGGAAAAAAACAAGTAATTTCCCTAAGTAACCATACCTATCAGAAATATTATGGGATTTTTCTCCTTAATCTTAAAATGCACATGAGATTATTTACTCTTTCATTAAAATGCTATTTGTCACCACCCATTTTAATCTTGAAGACATTTCCTTGTTTTAGTTATCGTTTTTATTTTTATTTTTATTTTTTGTTTTAGCTAATGAACTTTTCAATTCAATGAGCTTCAAAACAAAATAAAAACTGGGCATGATGGCGTACACCTCTAATCTCAGCACATGGGAGGCTGAGACAGAAGGATCAGGATCACAGGTTCGAGGTCAGCCATAGCAATGTAGCAAGACTCAGCAACTTAGAGAGACTTTGTTTCACAACAAAAATTTAAAAAAAGGTTGGGGGTGTATCTCAGAGATACAATCCCCATTACCACAAAAATAAATAAATAAAAATAAAAATAAAAATAAAAATAAAAATAAAAATAAATAAAATCCCTTGTAAGAGGAATTGCAGTGTTCTTTTTAACAAGGTGGTGGATTAGTTAAAATCAGAAATAAACTCAACATCTAAGTCATAAGTAAGTAATACCATGGTCTCTTTCTTCCCCAGGACCCCTCTTAAATCATCTATATTAGATGCCAAAAATTTAACTCAACATAGTCAAGAATAGAAAATCAAAAGGTGCTGGCCTACTAGTGACATGGAATTGTGACTCTATCAGAAATTTTGTGTATGATTTACTTTGATTGATTCAGCCCATAACTGAAAAGCTGCATCTTTTTCTTAGATGCTAATTAATTATCCAGTCTGAGAAAATTATAATATTGAGTGTTCAATTTCTAGCAAAATAAGGATTCATTTTTTATCTGGACTTGAGATAAAGAACATTTGTAGAGATTATTGCCCTTGCAAGGTAATAGGGAGTCAATGAAAGATGCATCATCATTAAAAATATAATAAACTTGAAGCCAGGCATGGTGGCGCACGCTTGTAATCCCAGTACTTTGAGAGGCGGAGACCAGAGGATCCGGGTTCGCGGCCAGCCTCAGCTGTCTCTCTCTCTCTCTCTACTTAGTGAGGCCCTCTGCAACTTTGTGAGACCCCGTTTCAAAATAAAGTATAAAAAATAGGGCCGGGTGTGTAGTGCAGAGGTAGAACGCCCCTGGGTTCAATCCTCAGTACCGCAAAAAAAAAAGAAAAAAAAATATAATAAACTTGAATAATATCCCTGATCTCACTTATGCTATAAAACCTATTATCTTTCAAGTAGAAAACAAGTCATTTCCTTGACCGAAAAAGCCATATTACTAGGGTAAGGAAAGTTTGCCTTGCCTACTGGATAAATCAGAATGACAAATGTCTACAGTTTATTTTTGGTTTGTCTGGTTTTTGTTTGTTTAATTTTGTGTTTTGTGAGTTTGTTCTTTAAAATGTATCAAATTGAACTTGGAGGAGGCTAAATTGTTTCTTATATTAAAGGGGTATTAAAATTTAATTCAAAATGACTTTTAAGTAATGAAAACATTTTATAAAATTGCACCAGTTTGTAAAATTAGTAGTGTGCCTTGGGCTAAACACTTAATAATTGCTGTGGTTCTAAGTTTTCTTGGCTTTAGAGTGAAAAGGTGGATTAGACTGATACATACTATACAGTATATATATTTAAAGTCAATATAGAAGTGAGTATGAGCTTTCTACATTAAATTTAAAATTTTGTAGTCTATAAATCAGATTTGAGCATAACTTCTGTTTTAGTTTGTATGTTGATAATATTTTTAATATCTGTCTCCCTTCCTCCATTTTCAAATTCTTAAAATTTGTGTTGCTAGGTGTGTGGTGCATCTTTTAATACCAGCAACTTCACTGAAGCAGGAGGATAAGTTTGTGGCCAGTCTGGGTAACTTAATGAGCCCCTGTCTCAAAACAAATTTAAAAGAAGGGACAGGGATGCAGTTTTGTGGTAGAGCAATTACATAGCAGGTCTTGGTTTAATCTCCAGTATACATAAGAGAAAGGAAAGAGAAAGAAAGAAAGAAAGAAAGAAAGAAAGAAAGAAAGAAAGAAAGAAAGAAAGAAAAAAGAAAGATGTAGGAAGGGAAGGAAGATCTATTTAAATTTAGGGTAGTCACAGATTTTTGGTTTTCCTCAAATGCAAAAACTGAAGATGTGTTAGAGGGGAAATAACACAATAGTGGTATTGAGAATGATTTTTGTTTTCCTGACTGATCATCTAATAACACATATCTGTATTAAGAATATAAAACTTACTAATATTTGTTATGAAAATATGAGTTTGCCAATATGTATCTACCTATCAATTATGAGGTCAAACTTGAAAATAAAGGTCTTTGACTATATATATATTAGAGAAGAATGGAGCAGTAGTATATAAATTATTAGAAACATCAAAATATATGTATTTGCCTTAGCAATAACAAAACCCAATGGAAACTACATTAGATAACCTAAGAGTAATTTACAAAAGCGCAAATACTGAAAAGTAATGTGGTACTATGATTTAAATGTGATTTAGGGGTTAGAAAAATCAGTCTGTAATTCAAATAACAACCTGTAAGAATATGTAAATATTCTTAAGGTAACTTACAGTGTTCTCTCATAATAGTATCACATAGTTTCATAGAGTCAGTGAATTTCACATGAGGTGTGCATCATTTTTTGGTACTATAATAGCCACCAGAGATAACTCATGGGTAGTATTCAAGGCTACACAAGTTACAGTATTTTTTTTTCCAAATGGTTACTTGACAGATTAGAAGAAAGCTTGATTTCTTTTCTTTAGAAATTTGTAAAAGAAGATTTTGTGGGATTTTTTGTTTTGTTTTGTTTTTTGTTTGTTGGTTTTGGTGTGTGTGTGTGCTGGTGATTGAACGCATCAACATTCTACCTCTGAGATACATCCCACCCTTTTTTTTTAATTTTGAAACAGAGCCTCCCTAAATTGTTGAAGGTCTCCCTAAATTGCTGAGGCTGGCTTCAAACCTTCATTCCTTCCATTTCAGCCTGCCAAAGACTGGGATTACAGGCATGCACCACTGCACTGGGCTGAGAAGATCTTTTAATGGGAGTTAAAGGTGTTTGTAACCTTCAGTGCAGGATTAAATATGGACTGCTCTTTCCTTAATGGAAATACCTACTACATTTTTCTTTCTTGTATACATATATTTTAGTTTAAAATCATAGAAACTTAGCCAGTTGTGGTGGCACATGCTTGTAATCCCAGTACTTGGGAGGCTGAGACAGAAGGATCACAGGTTCAAGGAAAGCATCAGTAAATAGTGAGACTCTCATCAACCTAGTGAGATCCTGTTTCAAAATAAAAATAAAATAGAGCTGGTGGTGTAGTTCAGAGTTAGAATGCCCCTGGGTTCAATCCCTAGTACCATACACACACACACACAGAAAAAATCATAGAAACTTGCCAGCTAGCCCCCTGACCCCCAGCCATTCCCTTCTAAACATGATTAAATTTTATTTCAGACTATTTTTTCAAACTTTTCTTTACATACAGTTTTTCATTAATTTCTTGCAAAAACTAGTATTTATTTTCTAATCATCAGGCAAAATTAAATCCATTCTTCATCCCAAGTTTTTATTTTCCTATCAGGTTACACATGTTTTTTTCTAAAAACTTGTCTCAATGTCATTCATTCCATTATATTTATTGTTCATATTTATACAACATTGACTTTGCTTTTCACAGAGGCTAATTAAAAACTCATTTAACTACCATTTTAGCCCATTTTTTGAATAATGATTTTAAAGGTAACTAGAAACAAAATATGATTTATAAAAATATTCACTGTTTCAAAAGTATTTATTAAAGAGAAAAGATTTCAAAATAATATTATACCTACATCAACATCCCAACATTCCACTACATGATTTTCTTCAGTTTATATGTGAGGGAATAAAAAATAGTGCCATAATTCTTATAAGCCATAGCAAAAATGTATTGAAATTCAAGAGTAAGTATTTTTTGACAATTGTGTCACACACTACATATGATTTTTTCTCTTTTATTCTGCTGTTCTTCCTCAATTTTTTCTGAAACACACATTTTGATTGCACTTTGTTTTTTATCACTGGCACCTTTATATTTTTTAAAAATTTATTACAATAGAGTTTTGATATTATATTAGATTATTGTGCACTTGGTCTTTCAAGTAGATTCTGCTGGTTCTGGGGAATACAATATGGAAGACAAAATACCCATCTGTTTTCCCTTATTTCTTCCTATCTGCACTGCATTTGGCATTCCAGATGGCTATACAACATCTATTATCCTTTTGGCTGTCAGGGTTTTGCCATGTATATTATCCTACAGGGAAATATTGCAAGGACTGTGTTTTACTTTTTGTTGTATTATTTACTACCCTTTCTTTTCCGATAAGTTTGTCAACTAGCATTCAGCATCATATATCATAGGAAGAAGGCTCAGGCATTAAATAGCTCTCTTTGCCTCATCTTTAAGCTGCCTTCATTATATGAAAGAAGATTTTGTTTTTTATATGTTATAATCAAATTGCAGTTTCTTAAAGTCATATGTTTTCCCTTAAAATTATTTATTAAAGAACATAATACAGTGTCCTGGAAATAAGTGGACCCATATGTAAGTTAGAAATTTTCCACAAGCTTTCTAAGGAACTTGGACAAAGCCATTGATTAAATAAATATTTAAATTCTCACCCATGAGATTAAATGTTTGATTTTGGAGGAAACAGTATATGTACAGGGCTTTTGTTGTTGTTGTTTAGATAATACTTTTATTGAAGGGCATGTAATCAAATTATAAATGACTTGAATACAATATATATATATATATATATATATATACATATCAAAAAGAACAATCAATCAAAAAAGTACTTAACGAAGTATTTTATGCTCTTCATTGTATTAGTGATGCTACAGAAGAGGCACAAAATATATGTTGAATAGCTCACAGAATATTAAATTTCATGGACAAGAGAAATACACTAATTGCAGTAATGGAAGACAATGAATATTAATTGGTAAAACATGTTATGCTGAAATAACAACTATCAGGCATCTTAATGTAAAAGTGAATATTGTGAGTTGAACTAATTTAATAAATACATTATAAAGAGTATAGAACTTTGAGACAGACTCAAAGGATAGAAAAAAATTTAATGTGACATGGATAGTCAGTAAGTGCCATGCATGTGGTGAGGATTTGTGCCTTGCTATTAAAATCTTAAATAGAAAACATCTATTACCTAAAATAGCATTTTTTTCAATTTTGAATTTGTGTATGTGATTATTTGTATGTGGCACTGGGGATTCAACCCAGGCACATTTTACCCCTGAGTTACACCTCTAGCCATATTTTATTTTTTATTTTGAAACAGAGTCTCACATAGTTACTAAGGCTGCCTTGAACCTGTGATCCTCCTGTCTCAGTCTCCCATAATCACAGATTGTGGGTCAGCCTCAGCAATTTATGGAAGAATTTAGAAATTCATATCCAACCACAGGTTAAATGAATTAGTGGTTTATATATGAATTTCTATACAATTAAATTATTTGCATGAATTTAAATTAAATGCTAAGTTACATATAAATGATAATATATGAATTTGAAAGGATATAGTGAAAAATATACCTGATGGATGGTTAAAGAGATAATGTAATTGACACATTAATAATTAAATATGCAATGTATGTACTTCTAAAAGCATCTGAAAGTTTGCATTTAAAAACATTTAAATATACATTGACCTGTATAAACTAATCATAACCTGCATATGTTTGAACAGTAATTTTATATTCATTTGGATGGCAGTTGGGAAAAGATCATCTGTGGTTCAAATGATAAAGATTAGCTTTCAGCCCACATCACTAGAGCACATATTTTTAAGAATTAATGCCAAATTGATGAGTCATTTTAAATGCCATCTCCGTAATATAATAGCTTTCAGTATCACTGTGGTGATTGTTAGCATAAATCTATAGGCAAATGTTATAATAAGCATATATTATTATTCATACTTAAGTGGTGATTTGAAATAAAATATATTTCATTTTAATTCTGTAACATACTTTTATAGTTTCCCATAATGTAATAAATGATAAGAAGAGAAATCCCCTGATTTGAGATATGCTTTATAATCAGTCATGGCATATGAAAATCCTTAAGAGAATATTAAGACAATTTCAAAACTAATATATCTCAGTTACTATCCACTTCTAGTCATTACATATCTGCATTTGGCCCTTAGCTTAGTGGAAGAGTCAATCACAAAATAGTAGGCATTTTCTGGCTATTCAATGGTAGATTACTGTTAGACTCATGATAAGTAGCCAGTGAATTAGTATCCCCTCACACATGCAGATGTTTAACATCCCCTGGGGACTATATACTGGTTTTAAGTCTGGTTTGGATTGAAAGTGATAATTTTTACTCAATTTATATTCACTTTATTTCACTACTTAGCCAATAAATGGAGGATACTGGTAGGTAAAGAAAAATGGATATCTGAATCCTTCCAAGTTCTTACAAGTGAAGTCACAAATGTTGCAAACTGCACAGATGGACGTGATGGAAATTCAGAGCAGCACATTATCCTTGACTACTATATTTGATAGCATGGGGTTTTATAAAAGTAAATATAATAAATCTTGAAATAAAATTTGTACAACATTCTCACTTGCATACATATATATATATACAATATTCAATATTTTTAAAACAATGTGTAAAAGGAAAAGATTATTTAAATCAAACTATATGAGTCATGTTGTCTGCAACAATGTAAAATTAGTTCATTCATGATTAATATTAATATTATATACCAATCACATAATGCATTTTTAGCATATTAAAATTTTGTACCTTTAAATAATAGAAAGAGAAATGTAAAGTTATATGAACTTTCTTCAAGCTTTAGAGAACAGTAGTGTGTAACAATAAGAAGTCACCCTATAGTTTGGCTACAAGCTCAGTAGCTTGGCTCAGTTTGGCCAGAAGCTCTGAATTCGAAGTTCATAAATAAACATACCAGAATGTGAGCCAGAGTTAGCTATTTGGGCTATCACATAACCTCAGGATAAGCCTCCCAATGCTTTTCCACATGAATATCCAGATTGGATGATAAATTTTCTATTTCTGTGATCTTAAAAGTCATCATCTACCTCAAACTTTACATCAAATTAACTTTAATATTTTCTGTGAAAGACAATGATATCTAATTGTTTGGTTCTCTGCATTATTGAGAATATAATATATGATTTAAATAATGCTAGTGGTTTTATTACTATTGTTATTGTGAACATTTAGTACTAACAATACTACTAGTATCCTAGTATAGTATTTTATCACTTTTTTTGCGGTACTGGGGCATTGAACCCAGGGGCATTCTACCTCTGAGCTACACCCCCAGTCCTAATTTTTATTTTATTCTTTATTTTGAAACAGGGTCTCACTAAGTTGCGGAGGACCTCACTAAGTAGCTGAGGCTGGCCGCGAACCTGGATCCACTGGTCTCAGCTTCCCAAGTACTGGTATTACAAGCGTGTGCCACCATGCCTGACTTTATATTACTGTTTTTATTACTGCTACTGTTCTCTTTACCAAGTTAAATTGGTTTACATTGGTTTTGTTTGGTCTTTTCCTAGTCCAACCATCCAAATGTTCTGATGTTTTTAGTGTATAATTTACATAATATAAGGTATTTCTGAAAAGGGTAAATAATATTTATAGCAGTATATCTAAATATGAATATGTGTATCAGTTATGGTTAGGCAAATGAAACAGGAACCATTTAAGGTACCTTAAAAGTGAGTGATTTAATATAGTTTTAGTATGTATAAAGATATTGGAGTATTGAAAAAGGTGGTGTAGTCTTGATTCTAAGGAAAACATCAGAATAATATGGAGAAGGAGGATTCAATGTGGCATCAGAGTAGGGACCCCTAAATGAGTCTGTCTTAAAATTGTCTCTGGGGCTCTGAACTGAATATTTCACATCCAAAGAAGAACCAGAAACCAATATCCAGCAACCTGAGTATGACCTCAAAGACACAGAGACTACCAGACACAGAATCCCACAGATTACCGCAACCCTGGGAAGGCAGTATTGGAAAGGAGCCATCTTCCCCAGGACACTATGGCAGCAGCTAATAGCCCCCCACCTCCATCAACAATTTGGGACAGGGAAACAGAGCAGAACTCCACGAGTTGCGGGGCCTTCTGAACAGCAGATCATTAAGTCCCAGCGGCTGCCCTAGCTTGGTTCTGTCCCAGCTCCTCAGAGTCCCAGAGCCCGAGCTCCCAGGTGCCTCAGAGGCCCAAGGGCCAAGCTCACCAGTACCTGAGTTTCCCCACGCCTCACAGTCCCAGAGCCGGAACTCACTGACACCTGAGTTCCCCTGTGCCTCAGAGTCCTGGAGGCTGAACTCATTGGCACCTGAGCTCTAATGATCCTCAGTGTCTCAGAGTCTGAGCTCACTGGTGCCTGAGTCCCGCCATGCCTCAGAGTTCCAGAGGCCAAGCTCCCTGGTGCACCAGCATTCCAGAGGCCAAGCTCCCTAGTGACCCAGCATTCCAGAGGCTGAGCTCCCCATCGCCTGAGCTCCCTAGAGCATCAAAGTCCCAGAGCCTGAACTCACAGGCTTTTGAGTGCCCCAGTACCTCAGAGTCCCAGAGGCCAAGCTCGCCGGGCCTCAGAGTCCCAGAGACAGAGCTCCCCAGCACCCCAGCATACCAGAGGCTGAACTCCCTGGTGCACCAGCACCCCAGAGGCCGAGCCCCCTGGTGCCTGAGCTCCCCTGAGCCCCAGCACCCCAGAGGCAGATTGTCCCAACACCCCAGAGGCAGATCTCCCTGGTGCCTGAGCTCCCTGGCACCCCAACACCCCAGAGGCAGATCTCCCTGGTGCCCAAACTCCCTGGTGCCACAGAACCCCAGAGGCTGAGTTCCCTGGTGCCCCATCATCTCAGAGGCGAGCTCCCCAGTGCCCCAGCATCCCAGAGACTGAGCTCC
The DNA here is from genome assembly GCA_004027185.1 of Glis glis. Taxonomy (NCBI): domain Eukaryota; kingdom Metazoa; phylum Chordata; class Mammalia; order Rodentia; family Gliridae; genus Glis; species Glis glis. The sequence goes on from PVJS01004129.1 coordinate 23,545, forward strand.
CAGGCACCCCATTGACTCAGAGGCTGAGCTCCCCGACACCCCACAGGCTTAGTTCCCCAGCATCCCAGTGGCCAAGCACCCCAGCGCCAGAGCTCACCAGAGGCCAGCCACAAGCTTGTCTTCAAACGTGGGGTCATCCCAGCAGCAGATTGCCCCAGGGGCAGATTGTCCCAGCAGCAGATTGTCCCAGCAGCCAATTATGAGCTCACATCAGTGACTATCCCGGTGAAAGTTCATCCCAGCATCAATGGACCCAGCAGCCAAACCAAAGGAAGAAGATGCTGAGACAACAGAAACACAAAATTGAGAACATCGAAAATTTGAGAATGAGGAACAGTGAGGAAACAAAAAACTCTCACAATGCAAATACAAGGGAGATTTCTGACACTAATTGGCAGGAAATGCAAGATGAAGAATTCTGAATTCCGATCTTCAGAATGATGAAAGGCCTCAAAGAAAGTGAACAGGAGATGAAAGAGGAAATTGAGGCTCTAAGAAAGAACCAGAAAGAACCCTTGAACGAAATGAAGGAGTCAATAAATGAAGACTGCAATAGAAACCAACTCTGGCAGGCTTAAACACATGGAAAACAGTGTATCACTCCTGGAAGACCGTTCATTCAAAACTGATAACAGAGTCACTGATATACACAGGACACAACAACACAACAACAACACATGATAGACATCCAGGAAATACAGGCCAATACAAGATGTCCTAATCTAAGGATAAAAGGCATTGGAGAAGGTTTAGAAACACAGACCAAGAGTATTAAAAGCCTCTTCAGAGAAATAATTTCAGAGAATTTTCCAAATATAGAAAAAGGCTTGGACATCCACATGCAGGAGACACAGAACACCATTAAGACAGGACCAAAGAAGGACCTCCCCACACCACATAATAATCAAAATGACTAACATAGAGGCCAAAGAAAGAATCTTAAAAGCAACAAGAACAAAGAATGGGTGACTTACAGGGGCAAAACAATTAAAATCAAGCCAGACTTCTCACCCAAGTCATGAATGCCAGGAGGGATTGGTATGAAGTAAAACAACTTCCAACCAAGACTGATATATCCAGCAAAGTTATCACTCAAAATTGATGGAGAAATAAAAATCTTCCAAGACAAGCAAAAATTTAAAGAATTCATGAGGACCAAGCTGGCACTAGAGAAAATCCTAAAAGAAATAAAACACAAAGAAGAAAAAACAAGCAAATTTCAGAACCAGAGAAGAGGTGAACACCACCAGGTGGGCAACTAAGAAAGGAGATTCAACTCTACATCAAACAGAAAATAGAACAAAAATGACAGGAAACAAAAATCATGTCTCAATAATAACTTTGAATGTCAAAGGACTTAACTCCCCAATTAAAAGACATAGACTGGCAATGTGGATTAAAAACATAACCCAACTATATGCTGCCTACAAGAAACTCACCTTCTAGCCAAAGATATTCATATACTAAAGGTGATGGAAAAAGATATACCATGCAAATGGAGATCGAAAACAAGAAAAGGTAGCAACACTTATATCTGACAAAACAGACTTTAAGCCAAAAGACATCAGAAAAGACAAAGCCGAATACTCCTTACTAATAAAAGGAACAATCCAACAAAAAGATATAATGATAGCAAACATTTATACCCCAAACTTGGGTGCACCAACATTCATAAAGCAAAGTCTTTGGGACATCAAGTCTCAAATAGACCCAAATATAATAATATTGGGAGACTTCAACACTCACTTATGCCACTAGATTGATCCTCCAGACAAAATATGAATACTCATCAGACCTAAAGAAAACAATAAACCAAATGAATCTAATAGACATATACAGAATATTTCAACCAGCAACAGCTGAATACATATTCTTCTCAGCTGTCCACAGAACGTTCTCCAAAATAGACCACATCCTGGCCCACAAAGCAAGCACCAGCAAATTCAAAAGATGTAATATAATCCCTTGCATCTTTTCAGATCACAACAAAATGAAAGTAGAAATGAACAACAGGAAGACCAAAAGTAATCACATAAGTACATGGAGACTGAATGATACACTCTTGAGTGAGCACTGAATCAGAAAAGAAATAAGGGGAGAAATAAAAAATTCCTGGAATCAAAAAAATAGAGACACAATGTACTAAAATCTATGGGACACCTTGAAGGCGGTGCTAAGAGGAAAATTTATAGCACTGCGTGGCCACATAAGAAAAACAGAAAGTTACCAAATATACAACCCAATGACACACTTGAAGGAACTAGAAAAACAGGAGCAGTCAAAGCCCAAAGCCAGTAGAAGATAGGAGAAAACTAAAATCAGAGAAGAAATCAATGAAATAGAAAATAAAAAAATACAAAGTATCAACAAAACAAGAAGTTGGTTCTTTGAAAAGATTAACAAGATTGACAAACCACTAGCTAATCTTACCAAAAGAAAGAGAGAATCAACCCAAATTACTGAAATCAGAAATGAAAAAGGAGACATCACCACAGATAATGAAGAAATCCAGAGGATCATCAGAAACTATTTTGAAAACTTATATTCCAATAAACCAGAAAACATGGAAGAAATCAACAGATTTCTAGACACATACAACCTACCTAAATTGAACCAAGAAGACATAGAAAACCTGATTCAACCAATAGCAAGCACAGAGATAGAAACAGCAATAAAAAGTCTGCCATCAAAGAAAAGCCCAGGTCCATATGGTTTTCCAGCAGAATTCTACAAAACCTTTATAGAAGAACTAAACCCAATACTTCACAAGTTATTTCATGAAATTGAAAGAGATGGAATTATTCCAAATTCCTTCTGTGATGCCAGCATCACATTAATACCAAAGCAAAATAAAGATACATCAAGAAAAGAAAACTACAGACCAATATCACTGATGAACATAAATGCAAAAATTCTGAACAAAATACTAGCTATGCGCATTCAAAATCATATTATACACCATGACCAAGTTGGTTTCATCCCAGGAAAGCAAGTCTGGTTCAACATACGCAAAACAATATATGTTATTCACCACAGAAACCGACCTAAAAACAAGAATCACATGTTCATCTCAATAGATGCTGAAAAAGCATCTATTTGACAAAATCCAACACCCATTCATGATAAAAACCCTACAAAAATCAGATTAGAATGAATGTACCTCAACGTCATTAAGTCAATATATAATAAACCCAAAGCCAGCATCATATTGAATGGGGGGGGGGGAACTTCAGGAATTCTCCTTAAAATCAGGAACAAGACAAGGAAGCCCACTATCATCACTCCTTTTCAATATAGTCCTCGAGACACTTGCCAGAGCAAGAGAAGTATATCAAAGGAATAAGGAATTCAAATAGGAAAAGAAGAATTAAAATTATGTTTATTTGCAGATGATATGATCCTATACTTATAAGACCCAAAAAACTCAAACCAAAGTCCGCTAGAGCTGATTAACAAATTCAGCAAAGTAGTGGTGTACAAAATCAACCTAAAGAAATCAGTAGCCTTCATATATGCCAACCATGAATCCACTAGGTAAGAAATAAAAAAAAATCCATTCACAATAACTTCAGAACCTAGGAATAAACCTAACTAAAAAGGTGAAAGACCTCTAAAATAAAAATTATAAAACACTGAAGAAAGAAATTGAAGAAGATATTAGAAGATGGAAAGATCTCCCCTGCTCTTGGATAGGCAGAATAAATATCATCAAAATGGCCATTCTGCCAAAAGTGAACTACAGAGTCAATGAAATCCCTATCAAAATACCAATAGCATTTTTCACAGACCTAGAAAATCAGTTATTAATTTCATATGAAGAAACAAAAGACACAGAATAGCCAAAGCAATTCTCAGCAATAAGAACCACTCAGGAGGCATCACAATCCCTGACTTCAAATTATACTACAGAGCTATAGTAGTAAAATCAGCATAGTATTGGCTCAAAAACAGACACGTAGACCAATGGAACAGAATAGAAGATACAGAAAAAAATCCACAAACTTATAGCCAATTGATTTTTGACAAAGGTGCTAAATACTTACGTTGGAGAAAAGACAGTCTTTTCAACAAATGGTGTTGGGAAAAGTGGTTATCCATTTGTAGAAAAATGGAACTAAATCCCTACCTCTCACCATGCACAAGCGTCAACTCAAGATGGATCAAAGACCTGGAAGTAAGACCAGAGACTGTGAAATTACTAGAGGAGGGCATAGGTTCAACACTCCAACATATAGGCGCAGGCAGAAACTTCCTTAATAAAACCTCCAAAGCCCAGGAAACTAGAACAAGAATTAATGAGTGGGATAGCATTAAACTAAAAAGTTTCTGCACATCAAAGGAAACCATCAAGAGACTAAAGAGAAACCCAATGGAATGGGAGAAGACCTTTGCTAGCTATCCCTCTGACAGAGGACTGATATCTAGGATATACAAAGAACTTAAAATGGGCAACCAAATTGAATAGACACTTCACAAAAGAAGAGATACAAATGGCCAATAGATACATGAAAAAATGTTCAACATCATTAGTAATCAGCAAAATGCAAATCAAAACTACTCTGAGATTCCATCTAACCCCAATCAAAACGGCAATAATTAAGAAGACAAACAACAATAAATGTTGGCGAGGATGTGGGGAAGTAGGAACTCTTCTGCACTGTTGGTGGGATTGCAAACTACTTCAACCACTATGGAGATCCATGTGGTGATTCCTCAGAAAACTGGGAATGGATTCACCATATGACCCGACTATACCACTACTGGGTATCATTCCAAAGGGATTGAAATCAGAAAACTATAGCAATTTATGCATACCCATGTTCATAGTAGCACAATTAACAATAGCCAAATTATGGAACCAACCTAGGTGTCTATCAACAGACAAATGGATCATACAATTATGGGAAATACACACAATGGAATTCTACTCAGCAGTAAATATGAACAAAATAACATCATTTAGAAGAAAATGAAAGGACCTGAAGAACATTATGTTAAGTGATATAAGCCAATCACAGAAGGAGAAGGGCTATATGTTTCCTCTAATATGTACAAGCTAGGGAGTAGTGGAGATACAAAAGGGACTCCAGACAACAGTGGAGAAGCCTCAGTGGAGTGAGGGAAGGGGTCTAAGAGAAGGGGAACGGGAAAGATGAAGTTTATTAATAGAATTACTACCATCAACCATGTGTACACATGAGAATATCCCAAAGTCAAACTCAGTACTCTGTACTGGGAGGGAGCGGAGATATGGGGGGTGCGCCAAGTGCTGTGTGCATGCATGTTACTGTCAACTTGATTTTCATTGTGATATGAGACTATAATGCACCAATAAAAGCACATAAAAAAGAACAATATGGAACTGAACCTAAGGATAGTATGTCTCTTAGCCCACCATAAAATTATTCTGGAATACAGTGACAGAGCTGCCAATTATTCTCATCACCCATAAAATAAGAGAATGGACATCCCTGTCACTTGGATTAAGTAGCCAAAGTGGGAATTTGAGAGACCACCACGAACATCAAACTACTTCTTGTCACTTAGAACACTGGAATAGAGAAGTTGTAGACTTTGTAAAGAATTATCTTCTTTGCATAGCTGTGTTTGCCACCAGAAACAGGGAAGAAAAAAAATTACAGCAAAATGTCTGCTTAATCCATTCTCATGTAAATCTTATTCAAGTGCAACTCTTAGAACCTAGTTCTAAATCAGAAAACTAGCAGTGTGGTGTTTCATCTGTAGCTTTCAAGTTTCCACCTCCATAAATTAAAAGAAGAGAACAAAGTAGAGGAAGATCAACATGCAGTACAGTATGCACATCTTTGGACATATTTACTCTAGAAGATCAAATAATCAGATGTTTGCATCTACTTATAGTAAGTTTGTATTCAAATCATATATAAAGACAGAAGCCATTCCATCCACCCCATGTTCTCACAAACAAGTTAATTAGTAGTGCTGTGTCAGAAATATTTATCCTATAACATGTGGTAGATTTCTTGACTGAAACATTATTCCAAAGCTGAAATACCAGCAAATAGGCAAATCTCAGTGCACAATTCAGGTATTATTTGTGTCATTATAAAGGATTTCTGTGGCTCATGCAATAATAGTGTAAATTGTCGGTTAATGACTTTTAAATTATAACAAAAGACTAAAAATTTTTTATTTCTTGTTAATTGCTCTATCAACAATTCTAAATACAATCAGAAATAAAGTTCCCCTAAACCTTTTTTTTTCTATTTTAGGTCCTAAACCCTATGATTATAGGTAGAGTTTAATTATATGCATACATAATGATAAACATGCTGCAAATTCACACTTTTTTCTGGTACTGGGGATTGAACCCAGGGTCATTCTCCCTCTGAGCTATACCACCAGCCCTATTTTACTTTTATTTTGAAACAGTGTCTCACTAGGTTGATGAGAGTCTCATTAGTTGCTGAGGCTGTCCTCAAACCTGTGATACTCCTATCTCAGCTTCCCAAGTACTGGGACTACAGGCATGCACCACCACACCTGGCTCAAATTCACTCATTTTTTGTCAGTTGTAATTTACTAATTATTTGTAGAACTCTCAGATATAGTTAACCCACAATACATTCACAGTGGTTTATTTCAATAAATAAAAGTATGTTTGTAACTGTTCAAAGCACTGTGCAGTCCCTGTCTCCAATCCTGTGTGACTTTTATTCCCATATTTAAAAAATAAACAAAATAAATGAACTTGTGATAATTGTATACATAAAAGAAAAAAGTTGTGTTATTTTGATATTCTATATGAATATGTGGAGCATTTATTTGTGTTGAAAATTTCAAAAGCTAGAGTTGTTCAATCTCTTGTGTCTACAATGTCCTTATTGTCATTATAGTTTACATTCAGCTATTACCATCAATTCCAGTCATTTATCAGATTAAAGAAGTAGACACAAGTGGCCAAATACAGAACAAATTTTCTTTAAAAATATAATACTCATTGATTTATTATATTAAAATTTTATGTGTAATTTATATATGTTAGAAAAATGTAATACTGATATGAGCATTCTAAGTTTCAAAATATAACCTGTAGAAATTCAGTTTATGTCAAATTAATCAAATTGTGTTACACATTTGCTTTCTAATCATGTATCTTTGCCTAGGAAGATCTTCAGCTAAATCAGTTATTGGAGAATTAATCTAAAACCCTGATAAAATTATAATTCATAATGAAAATTAAAGGACAAACAGAAAATACTAAAGAATGAGTGACTGATTTTCTTACATTTATTTTATTTAGTAGTGATTATTTTGTCAGAATTTAAATGAGAATAGAGCAGAAATTAATATATATCTAAGTTTTGATTTTTCTCATTGTCTGCCCTTCAATGACTCTAATTTTTAAAAAGTAAGTTCTGCAAGTGTTAGCCACTGAATATCATGAAATAGGATCATAAGGATATTTTCTAAGGTCTTGGAGTATGCCTGAAGCTATTTAACAGTGTATTTTATAGTATAATATCTTGATACACTTTCTATGTAAAATAAAATTATTTATCATTGCTACATAACCCTGCCAATTATTCAGAGCCTACAATTACATCAATGCATATATAATTTGCTTTCAGGGAAGAAAAATAATAATTTATTTAGAAAACAATGAAATACCTTATGATAAAATTTTGTATTTTAAGGATATTCATAAAATACATTAATATTTCAAGCATGATCTTACTCATATTTAGCAGGTATTTGGTTCTTTGCCCTGCTTTTGAAAAGGTAGACTACCTATTACTTTAATCACCTGACATAGATGAGAGCAATCATTTTGTTGTAATACCATATGACATGATTTTTAGGATAATTATTTCCAAATAGTTAAAATTGGTGGTACTTGAATTTCTTGAATTTTATTGAAGAGAAAAATGCTCCATTTATCACTAGCTCTTTGAAAAAATTCTCCATTTTATAATTTTAGCACTACAAATGAGTTAGCTTAATTTCTTTTTTATAATGAAGGGCCTGTTCCATAGGCCCTTCTATATGTAGAGATGTTATAGAATTTCTTCCCTCACTTTTTTCCTGCCTCTGAGCTAGCATTATATATGTCATGCAATCCAGAAAAATCCTTTCCTTTGTGTAAGCTGGAAGAATTAAGGATTTATGGCAGATACTTCCTCTTGCTAGTAGGGGGAGAATAAGACTCAAAATGCTTTAAAATGAAGTATAAATCAAAGTTGGTGAAAGGCAAAACTTGAAAAAATGCTATACGCCTATAAAAATACCCAAACATTTGTGAGTATTTCTTTTTATACCTTCACCAGATGGTGGAGAGCAGAAATGAGGGGAAATAAAATCACAATCCGTATTTCCAACTGACTTCATAGATCTCATCATTAGTGACAGCTGAGGTAGCAGAACACTTTTTGGACATGATTTGGAGAAAATCAACTTTCTTGACTCTGAGTTTTCTATTCTAAAAAAAAAACTTTGAAGAAGAAAGGCAGTTGTGTGGCAAGAGTCTGAGCTTTGATGCCTGAGGTCTTTATCCAAGTTTCAATTCCACTGCATACTTACTTATGATACCTAGTACAAATTACTCAGCCAATCAGAACCACTGACGCACATCTCCATCCCTATGTGGTGCTATGGATCTAAAGCATTTCAATTATGTAGAAAAAAATCCCCAAATACAACTACTACTATGGCCATCAAATTTTCCCCCAGCCCACTAAGTGCTGTGTGCATGTATGTCACCATCACTATGAACTACATTATATGAGACTATAATGCACCTATAAAAGTATAATTTTTTTCCTTCAGAAGACAATACCATACTCTTACATTATAAATATTTAGATGAAATAATACTGGGACTCTATTCCTAAATAGCAAACAACACAAGAGCAACAATGGAGAGTTACACTTGAATTTTTTTGCTTTGGTCCTCTCTATTTTAGGTATTCCAGCACAGTTCCTATTTTGAAATGTATGCCACTATCAAGAAATTAGGGTTAAATATCTCTATTTACATTATGAATTGTCTCATGTTTTTTCATGGTCTCTACAATTTTAACTTAACAAATAATATATATCAGACCAGCTATCTTCTCTTATTGGGTTAGAGTTAAATGTTCTAGTGAGTGGCTTTATGATATGTCACGTTAGATTATATCAAGTTTTGTTGCATACTACCTAGAAAGAAATCTGGCATGTAGTTGCCAAAAGTAGCAATTTTTAAATTATAATGACTATTGTTTGATATAACAGGTGAAAAATTTACAGTCCTAGTTATATCTCTTTTTTATATTTTCAGTATTTTCTATTGTGTGTAACACTATTAAATAACATTCAATCATGTTGATTTCATAATGGCATGGAAATGGATTAGTTTTTTTGAAATTTTATTAAATACTATTTTGTTACATGTATTACCATATTTTAATGTGAAATGCACAATCTAATTAAACAACATGCATTTGCTAACTTAACCATTTACTCAACAAACATAATTTTAAACATAATTTTCCAAGTATTGGGTATAAAACAGATGTTGCTGAGAAAAGCAAAGAATAAGTGCTTATAATAAAGTGCAGTATCTGAATTTCTTATACTTTTATTTCTCTTACTCTTTCTTTAAAAATATTGTAATATTTTTAATGTAAATAATGATATCACATCCCCCGAATATCTCCCTTCTTTGGATTATTAAGTTTTAGTTTTGCTACATTTTGACCATTGCTTTGTTATTTGTTAACACTTTCAGCCATATGTAATACTATTTAGAGCAGATGTGACCTGTTATTTAATGTCTTAAAGGGTTAAATCTAAAATTACTAACTGTTGTGTGCATGTGTGTCACTATCACTATGAGCTAGATTATGAAACTATAAAGCATCAATAAAAGTATAAAAATATAATTTAATATCCTAAGTACAATAGACTTTATGTTTTGAAATTTGAATCCATTATTATCTAAATCAGTTTATCAAATTGATTTGGGGAAAAAGAACAGTAGAATTAGAAATGAACTAGTGTTAAATTTAGCAAATTTAATTTCAATTTCAAAAGGAGACATACATTTTATGTAGTAAAGATCAAATAAAAGAGAGCATTTTCTTCAATGTTTTAAATATCCATCCACATTTGTCCTTGAAATTTTTCTTTCATGTATACACTGTGCTCAAGCTGACTTCAAATTATAGCAAACTTCTGATTCTGCTTTCTGCTACCCAAGAAGGCCACTGGCTAGATCTTTCCACATTTTATCAATTTCAAATAATACAATTAAGCATATATATATATGGGCAATGGACAATGGACAATGGGCAATGGACAAATAATTAAAGATTTTTGTAAAAAATAATAATCTCAATTCATTTTTCAGCGAATCTTTTTGCCCTTCTTTTCTATCTTCCATTTTACTCTGCTTCATAAGCCATTAATAGTCTTTTATTTTTACTCCTAGAGAGGGATTGTCTTTTCTCCCAACTCCACAATTCTACCATTTCCACGTGTCAGTGACTAATTTGCAATACTGCCCATCAGGCACAAATTTCTGAATTAGTTTTAACTTTCAGTTGCAAGTGAAAAAAAAATAACCCGACTACTTTAGGAAAAATGAAGAACATGTTGCCTTACCAAATCCACATAATAAAAGAAATTTAACTATAGAAGAATCATATATCCATCTTGACATTAGATGAGCAGGAACGAGAAAATAAATCATCCATGGTCTAATTATCTTTTTCTCTCCTCTCTTATTGTTCAGCTTAATGTATTTCAATTTATTTGGATATTTTCACATAGATTCAAATCAATGAGGATCATGGTTCTCCACTTTTACAACTGTTGATATTGACCTCAAACTCCTTATGAATGAGTTTCAAATGTTGCTTTGGGACTGATCTGGTTTAAATCAGTTGACATGTAGTCAAATCTCTGAATCCAAAGGGATGAACTTCAAGAAATTCTCTGGCTTGAGCTGAATATTTACCTATGGACTTGATAATTTGAACCAGTATATAAAGTCATATTTTTCTATGTAATGGATACTGCACCAATATCTGAATAGAGGGATAGGCTGTATTGAAAAAAGTGGTACTCAGCAGACAATGTAAAGTGTGCATGATAATTGGTCAATGACACATACTTCCACTTAAGTGTTTTTATGTGTGTGAATACAAAGGTTAAGATTTGGTATTTAAAAATTAAGCAAATGAATTTTATGGTTTGAATGTTTGTGTCCCCATGAAATTAATTTGCCGCAAAGGTAACTTTTAATGTGATGACACTTAGAGATGAGGTATTTTAGGTAATTATGTTATGAGGGTAGGACCCTCATTTGGGATTAGTGTCCTGATAAAGAAAAGAAGACACACTTGAACTCCCTCTCTTCAACCATGTGAGGACTCAGAGAAAAAGCAGCTAACTACAAGCCAGAAAGAGAGCATACACCAGGAACAAAATCCACCAGCACTTTGGTCTTGAAATTCTAGCATCCAGAACTCTGAGAAATAAATCTCTGTTGCCTAAGCTACACACCACATTGCATTTTGTTATAGTATCTTCAGCAGATAAACACATAAGATAAGGAAGGCATGGTGTAGCAGATAGCTCAGGTATTTGAAAGAGAAAAACTGGATTTTCACCTTGACTCTTTTTACTTTTATTTGTGTAACCCTGAATGAGTTGTTTCATTAATCACTAAAGTAACTATAATTTCCTTACACAAAACCTTGGTTAACATAGCTTTTATGGCTACTATAAGAAGTAGCTATAACCTACTAAAAGTAACTGAGCATAGGCAAGACTCATTTTCCAAAGTTACACCATGGAAAATCTTACACACACACACACACACACACACACACACACACACATATACAGAATTTATATATATGTATATATATATATGTAATTTATACTAATTTTGATGCTGACATTATATATTATTTAAAAATAAAATTTAAAAAAACTTTTCTAAGCAATATATTAGATCATCAGTATAATATTTTATAGGAGAAATGAGGGAAATCCCAGGGTACATATATTATATAAGGAAACAGTTATAGTTTGGAATCAAATTTTTAGTGAAAGTATTGATCATGAGTTATTGGAACAGAGAACATCAAGGAATTAAAAGCAGGTTTAAAAAACTATGAAATCATTAATAAAATGTCTATAAGTACTGGTGAGTATACTCATCTCAAAGTATATGCAAATAATGTGAATTACTTTTTTCATGAAGTGAAATAATGTTTATTGATTAAATTTACTAACATTTCTTCAGTCTTCACCTCCTATCTCTCTTTGCACCCTTCCCCTTCCCTAGTATTAAATGATTCCACTTTCAAGTTGAGTTTTTTTTTCCTACAAATGAGGGAGAATATATAGTACTTGATTATTTTGTCTGGCCTATTTTGCTTACCATGATGCTTCCTAATTCTTAAGATTGATAAAACCTTTATTTTCTCAGTGTCCATCATAATTATGTATGTCATTTTACTGAGTTACCACTATCCTTATTGTGTTATTCTATAATGTTTACTTTATATCTCTATAATATGGTGTGAGGTAGAAATTTTGGAGGGTAAAGAGCAATTTATTAATGATATAATACATTAACAAAATAATTACTGCCTTGCTCCAATTCCTAGTATGGTGCCTTGTACAGAATAATAGCTTAATAATATTTCTTAAATGTTGAACAAATAAATATTCACATTTGAGAAAATGTGCATGGTATCCTGAGAATTTCTTTTGTGGGCTTTGTCTGTGTTGTGTTCTGTTTATCTGAAACTTCTATGTGCATCTTTCCCCAGGCTTGAAAAGCCCAGGGGAAACAGCAGTTCAGGTATTCTTTTGAATCTATAGTCCTGCATTCAAAAGAAACTGCTTAAAATGTGATAATATGATGTATGGTGGAAAGAGCCATTATGTGTTATTTGCTATAAAATTTCTCCTATTCCTGGGATACTACATGATGCCATTTCAGACAGGCTCTTAAATGTTTGGGGATTGGGAATAAGAACATTTTTATCCTTGTTTATAAGAATAAAATATTTAGGATTCTATCCATGCATCATTGACTGACAATTAAATTTAAATTCAAATTAGCTGGCATTAGAGATTTGTTTTCCCCATGGTCATATATTATTTTGATCATCTGCATTATCTTTATTAGGTTTATTTTCATGCTCTATCATTGTGAAAAATTAAGTCTGTAAGGTAGTGTTCCTTGAAGGTTGTGCTGCTTTTATCTGTGAAAATTCTTGAAGTGATTGAAAATACAGTACATAACAATTCCATCCTTAGAATAAAATGCATCTGAATACAAGAGTAAATATATAAGAACAAATATATTAAATAAAAAGGTATTTGAGCTTATACATAAAAATAAATATAGTCTCATATATATGAGAAAATCACTCTAATTTAACAAAAATAAAATCGATCAGAGGACTATATTCTCTGATTTTAAAAATTCATCTCAATTGAACACATCGAAATGTAGCAGCTCTCGTATCATATATATTTTATGCGTCCTCCTAATGATCACCAATGCAGTAAAACTACTGAAATATCAGGCTTTGTAATTTGCAGAATTTATATCAATCATGAAGAAATAAATATGTCTATAGCATAGAATATCATTTCAACCCCAAATTATAGAGGTACAAAGGTATATAAATCTACCTTCACAGGCTGTTTCATAAGATAGGATTTTTTCAGAACATTTAAAAAGTACATATAAAGTATATATAAATATATATGAAATATGTATATATATGTATATGTATATGTATGCATATATGTCTAATATATACATATATATTATATATATATATGAATGTTTTAGACAGGTGTGGTGGCACACACTTGTAATCCCAGTACTTGAGAGGCTGAGACAGGAGGATCTTAAGTTCAAGGCCAGCCTCAGCAATTTAGTGAGTCCCTCCACAACTCAGTGAGACCTGCTTCAAAATAAAAAAAATAATAAAATAGGGCTGGGGTTGTTTCTCAGATGTAGAACACCCTAGGGTTCTCTCCCCAGCAACCACAACAAAAAAATGTTTCAGGCACTAGAACACTTTTGCCCTCAAAGAGTTCCTTGTGTAAAAATTATGCATATAATCCTTTGAAATTCAGAAATAAATTTACATGCATTTTTAAAGTTTTATTGCCAATTATAGAGGTATATTGTTTCTATAAAAATGACCCCAAATCATCATGTTGCAATGAGAAGTAATTGAAGTAAAAGAACATAAGTGTGTACCCCATAACATTCAGTACAGAAATCTAGTAGGATTTTTATACTATATTGTTATTATCTCTAATAACTAATAAAATTTTGAACTAATACCCTATGATATGGTCTGGAAAAGAATATATAAAATATTTATTGCATGTTCAATTTGAATTTTCCAGACTAATCTAAAAGAAGGAAGTTGAACAATTTGAGATATCTCATCTTCCTTGCTTACCAATGCTCTCTTCAATTTCTTATAACAATGAATGAGCACAGTTCTCTGTCCCAGTAGTACCTCAATGGCTGTTCACTACCACTACTATTTAGTAGATTGCATAGTGAGGTCTAAAATGATACAAACATGCATGCATCCAATATTTGGTGTGTTTTCTTCTGTATCTTCCATACATGTTAGTGAGATTGGTAGTGATAACTTCATATGGGGTCATAGCATTATTTAAACTGTTTCCTTCATCAGTTCTCCTTTGTTCCTTTCCAAACTCCTTCCCCCAACCACCATCCACTATTCTATTGGTCTCTCTCCTCACTTATCTGAAGTCACTTTTGTTTCAATTTCTCCCTAGCTTCTGCATGTGAGAGGAAACATATGACCCCTGACTCTCTGATACAAGCTGATCTCACTTAGCATAATATTCTCCAGTTCCATCCATTTTCCTGCAAATGACATAATTCTGTTCTTCATGACTGAGTAAAATTCCATTGTGTGTATATAGGACATTCTCATTATTCATTCATCTTTTTATGGACACCTAGGTTGGTTCCATAGTTTGACTACTGTGAATCGTGCTGCCAAAAATATGTTTATGCATGTATCACTGTAAGATTCTAATTCTTTTGGAAAGGTACTTAGGAGTGGTATAGCTGTTTCATATGGTGGTTCCATTTCTAAGCTTTGGAAGAACCTCCATACTGATCTCCATAGTGGTTGTACTAATTTACTATTCCACTGATGGTGTATAAGAGTTACTATTTCTCCACATCATTATCAGCATATATTGTTTGTATTGTTGATGATTACTATTCTAACTGGAGTTATATGGAACCTCAGTATAATTTTGATTTCCATTTCCCTGATTGCTAATGATAATGAACATTTTTTCATTTACTATCCCACCATTGGCCATTTTTATTTCTTCTTTTGGGAAGTGTTATTTTTTTAGTTCAATTGACCTTTTTTGACTGGGCTACTTTTTCTCTAGTGTTAAGTCTTAAAAATTCTTTATATATTATATATATTAGCCCTTTATCACAGGAGTAGCTGGCAAAGATTCTATAAGCTCTCTCTTCAGACTCTTGATTATTTCCTTTCCTACAGAGAATTTTGAAGAAATAACACATAAGGAAGAAATAAAAAGTCAACTCCAGAGCCAGAGAAGGGACAAATTTCATTAGAGAAGCAACTAAGTAAAGGAGAACTAAAACTGAATCAAATAGAAAATATGACTCAAAATAGCACATAAGAAAAATCACTTCTCTATAATAACATGATATAAATGGTCTCAACTCTCTCATTAAAAGACATGGCAAGCCGGGCGTGGTGGAGCACGCTTGTAATCCCAGTACTTTGGGAGGTGGAGACTGGAGGATCTGGGTTCACGGCCAACCTCAGCTCTCTCTCTCCTCTTTCTCTCTCTCTCACTCTCTACCTAGTGAGGCCCTCCGCAACTTTGTGAGACCCGGTTTCAAAATAAAGTATAAAAAATATGGCCGGGCTTGTAGCGCAGAGCTAGAACGCCCCTGGGTTCAATCCCTGGTACCGCAAAAAAAAAAAAAAAAGACATGGCAAAGTATTTGTCAAAGTGAATTATACTGGCAAAATTGATTAAAAATCTAAATCAAACTCTATGCTGCTTTAGAAAAACTCACCTTACAGGCAAAGATTTTCATAGGCTAAAGGATGAAAGATGGAATAAGATGTTCCAGGAAAATGGGGACCAAAAGTAAGCAGGGGTAGCTACTCTCATATCAGACAAGTCAGACTTAAAGCCAAAACCTATCAGAAGAGACAAACAAGGTCATTACTTACTGATAAAAGAAACAATCAAACAATAAGATATTATGATAGTAAACATTTATGCCCCCAATCATTGGAGCACCTACTTGAAAAAATCTACTTAACATTAAGACTTAGACTCCAATACAATAATCCTTGGAAACTTAAACACACCATTATTAACATTAGACAGGTCATTTAGACAGACTGTTCACACCTAACTAATACTATAAACCAAATGAACCTTACAGATATTTACAGAACATTTTACCCATGAACAAATGAATTCATATTCTTCTTAGCTGCTTAGGAAAACTTCTCCAAAATAGACCATTTCCAGGCCACAAAGCAAATATTAGCCAATTCAAAAAATATTCATGTAATTTCTTGCATCTTTTCAGATCATAATGGACTCAAAGTAGAAACCAACCGTGGGAAGATCCAGAGGAATTACATAAATACATGAAGATTGGACAACACACTTTCTTTTCATTTTTAAAGTATTTTTCTTTCAACTTCCCGTATTCCACTTTTTGCTTTTATTTTTTCTAGTTGTTTGGCTCTGTCAGATTTATTAGATGAATCTGGAAGGGAAAAATGGGAAAGACAGAAAGCAGCTTTCAGAGTTCTTTGCCTGCAATGTGGTAACTGCAAGATAATTAGATCCTTCACACTGATCCTAGTCAATATCATACTAAAAGAGGCTTGTGTGTTATGGATTCATTATCCATACTTAAATCACTTAAATATTCTTAGCAGAAATGATTTAATATTTCAAATTAGAGTTTTTTACCTCATTAGAATGTTTCAAAGTGATGCTAACTTTTCAGGAAATCATTAAAGATTACTATGTGTTTGGTATGAACTTAGAAAATGACTACAAAACTGCATCTATCATTTGTGCATGTGTCTGTCAATTGCTGCTAACGTCAAATAATGGATTTCCTATTCTCCTTCATATAAATCTAGGAATGCTCAAGGGCAAGGGATTAAAAATGGAATATCAGGAGGTTGGGATCAATGGAACCCCCTTTTAGAGATGTCTATCATGATTATTCATGATTGTGTTTATTGATTTCATTCATTAATTATTCAATTGCAATTAGAATTGTGTTGACAAATCTTAAGCTGGATTTTTGTTTTTGATATGTTACACACCAATTCAGATATTTAATAGATTTACAAGGCATAAGATTATTTGGAGCCATAAATAATATTATCAAATTGTTTTAAACCCAGCTAGTTCTAAATTTGTTCATGATATTGAACTACAATTAAATGTCATTTTAAACCTTTATTTTTAACTCATTATACACCCACCAGATGTAAGCTGTAGCTAACAGGAGGGACATTCTTAGGGCTATGAACATTGTACCCAAGGGTACCTGTTATTATGATAGTCTTTAAGATTGTTGATCACCTACATTTATCTTAGACTGCTCAGAAATTATTCAAAATGTATTTCAGATATGCTTCCAGTTTCTGCTCTGATATGTAAGCTTAGAAGTCATCACTCTGTCCTAACAATAATAAAAGCTAATGAAACTGAACATAACTTCTTAAATATTTCAGAGACATCTGCAGACAAAAAAAGACAGTTTATAACAAAACCACTAAGTATGTAGTGATAGTATTAAGGCAAGATTAGATAAAAGGTAATTAGTCCAATCATTTATTTAATAGAAAAGTATAATAAATACCACTTTAAAAGTTTTAACAAAGGAGGAATTGCATATCATCTCTTGATCTTATCTTGTTTAGTCATTTTGAGGGGCTATACATGTTTAATCATTAGAAACAGGTAGTTGCAAACAGTTAGACACTAGAAAAAAATGAACTTGTATTTAAGAAACATTTCAAAAAGAAAATTCTGAGTCCAGATGACTTCACTGGTCAATTCTACCCAACATTTATGAAAGAAATAATCTCAAAACTAAACATTTTTTTCATGGAAATTAAAGATACCAGAATACTTTCCGATGACCCATTGTTATAAAAATATTTCTGATATTTGAATGATATTTTTTATGTTCTTTGTTAGGAGCAACTTTTCAACTATTCATGTGATTGTTTTTGTTAAAACTGGGTTAAATAAATTTGTGAAGGAAGTATTTAAATCTTGAAGAAATAGCTTGATTCTTTAGGAAGCAGCAATACTACTTCAAGGACAGAAAGGTACCAATATCAGCAGTCACAAATGGTAATGATTCAGAAATACTTATTTGCCTGTGTGGCTTTCCAGTTACAGCTCTCATTTGCATAGTCAAGAAATTCTATAACACACAATGTCAAGTTAAGCATTTTAAGCTATGGTGATCATCCGATGTTTTTCTCAAATTAACAGCTTCTTACATAACTGATTGTTGCAGTCAACATTCTCAATTTTGTGACCCAAAACAACTGACCACACAACAGAGTCAGGAAGATTTATTTGCTCATAGTTCCGGAGCTGTCAAGGGGTTAGTCCATGTGAGGCCGGGTTCACTGACAGGGGTCAGGGGACAGTGGTGAGAGGCAGAGACAGGGGCCAGCAGAGCTGCTCTCATGTTATGGAGGCCTTAAGCAAGGAGAGGAAGACTATATACAATCCCAAAGGTGACACCCCAGGAAGCCTTCATTGCCAACCAAGACCTATCTCCAATATGGCTTCCTGGTTTCTGTGAGGGCTAGGGAGACATACTAAATCTAAATCATTATACTGATATATTTAGGTTTAAATAATAAATTCTGAAACACACATAATTCTAGACATAAAGCAAGGTTAAAAAGTCTGATACGCACTAGTAGAATCTAATGTAGAATGCATATGTCAGATGCCCATTTAAAGGTTGAATACCTCAAAAATATCTAAAACTAGTAACAGTAATACTTACATGCCTCAGCTCTTTTGACATTATTTCTAGAGTCAGTTACCTAGATGATATTAAGGGATTGTTGTATTTATAAATGCCTTTGTTGGTCAATGTTCTCACTGCTTTAGTCTAAATGACTGGCCATATAGCTTAGAGGAAGGAAGATTTATTTGCTCACCATTTTTTTTTCTTTTTTAAGATTCTGGGTTCAGTTCATGTGAAACCATGGTCTGAAGCTAGGTCATGTTGACGGGAGGTGGGAAGAGGGAAAGAGCAAGGCTTTGCTCTCACATTGTGGAGGCCAGAAGCAGAGAGAAAGCAAGCAAGGGCATTCAAATATATAAGCACAGTACCCCATTCCCAGGGGCCCACCACCTCCTCCAGCCACACCCCACAGTCCCAGGTTACCACCCAGATAAATTCACTACAATTGATGAGATTACAACCCTTATGACTTAACTATATCAGCCCTGAGCTCTTCAGGAGGTATTCTATTTCTGACCATAACATACCATACTTGTTTTTCATTGCTATCATGAATAAGTTTCATAGAGATACTAGAAAAAGAGATACAATAGTAAAGTGTAATAAAGACTTGCATATTCATAAATATTGCATTAATAACATTAACCTCCAAAAGCCTTATTTATGGAACTAGAAATTTAACTCATTTCAGTCTAGAAATAGCATCATTTTTCTTATGTATATATTTACAAATATAAGTAATATGTAAAAGGTCAAACCTATAGAACAATAATATTAGTAAATGGAAGCAGTATTTGATTTTCAAGGTGTAAGAATTAGTGAAAAGAGGATATAACTATTAACAGATAATTCCTACACATGAGTTTAAACATAGGCTTGCCATTATACTACAGCAGCATCCTGAAAACCATTCCTTTAAAAAATTATTGTTTTACCCATTGTTCTTGCTTCAAACTATACTAGAATTAATTAATAAGTTAATTAATTGGTACTGGAGATTGAATACAGGGACAGGTTACCTCTGAGCTATACACCCAGCCTATTTTATTTTGGAACAGGGCCTTGCTAAGTTATTAGGGGTCTTGTTAAATTGTTGCAGATGGCCTCAAAACTGTGATCCTCCTGTCTCAGCCTCCCAAGTACTGGGATTGAGGTGTGTGCCATATCTGGCTTGGAATTCATTTCTTTAACTTGGGTATTTGACACCTACTAAAAGATAAACTTTTTCAGGTATCATTCCCCTTAAGAGTATTTTGATACAAAAAGCTCTGAGAGTACTAGATACATAAACCATTCTTGAAAGAGCACACAGAAGAAAGGTTGATTATAGAAAACCAATTATGGGATATAATTTAATGATTTAATGATGGTGTTCAACTTCAGATGACCTGAAATGAAATGTCAGGTTTTCTAACATTGGACTAAATGACAACACTGAGCCTCTGATTTCTCAAAAATAAGATGGAGTCCTGGGACTGGGGCCTAGTGGTAGAGCACTTGCCTAGCATGTTTGAGGGTTCAGTTTGAACACCAACAATGCACACACACACACACACACACACACACACACACACACACACAAACATACACACACACACACACACAAGTTACATGAAAATACCTGTACATGAGATGTTTCCAATATTCTGTGCCTTTCTCTTAAGTTCATT
This sequence comes from Glis glis, assembly GCA_004027185.1. Lineage (NCBI taxonomy): Eukaryota > Metazoa > Chordata > Mammalia > Rodentia > Gliridae > Glis > Glis glis. The sequence continues at coordinate 44,299 of PVJS01004129.1, forward strand.
AATTCTTGATTTCTACTTGGACTTAGCATTTTTTTACTAAGTTAAAAACATGTAGCTCCAAAGAAACAGATGTTTGTTTTTCAAACACCTTAATGCTTTCTGCATAAGAAGACATTATTTCTGAATTCTTAAAAATCTCATATTGCCTTTTATAGTTCTTTGGACTTAAGCCCTACTTTGCTTTTTCTATATAAATATAATTCTATATATTGGGCAAAGAAGAAACCATAATTTGAAAATGAACAATAAAATTTAACATACCTGATACTTGGGAGGCTGAGACAAAAAGATCATAGGTTCAAGGCCATCAGCTTGCAGTAACTTAGACACATTTTTTATTTATTTCATTTTATTTTTTATTTTTTATTTATTTATTTTTTTGTGGTACCGGAGATTGAACCCAGGGGCGCTCTACCTCCGTGCTACACCCCTGGCCCTATTTTTTTATACTTTATTTTGAAACCAGGTCTCACAAAGTTGTGGAGGGCCTCACTAGGTAGAGAGAGAGAGACAGGGAGAGACAGAGAGAGAGAGAGAGCTGAGGCTGGCCGGGAACCCAGATCCTCTGGTCTCCACCTCCCAAAGTACTGGGATTACAAGCATGCACCACCACGCCCGGCCAAAAGACACATTTTTTAAAAAGCTTAAAAATGAGTAATGCTTTCATGTTAATAAATTAGAAAAAAACAAAATGAATTAAAAACAAAAAAGAACAAAGGAAATTATAATGGTAGCCATAAAAATTAAAGTGGAGTGCAAGTGAAATAGCTAAACAATATGTAAAGAAGAAAGTTATTATTTTTTTGTGCTACTGGGGATGGAACCAAGGGTCATTCTACCTCTGGGCTGTACCCCCAGCCCTATTTTTATTCTTTATTTTTTGAAAAACAGTCTCACTGAGTTGTGGAGGGCTTCACTAAGTATCTGAGGCTGGCTGTGAACCCAGATCCTCAGGTCTCAGCCTCCCAAGTACTGGGATTACAAGCATGCACCACCACACCTGGCTAAGACAAAGGTTATTTTTGGGAAAGAAAATACATTCATAGATCCACAATATTACCTCATTGTAATTTTCTTGCATTGTCATTTATTGTATAAATTTAAACTTTTAATTACCTTATAAGCAGGAAATTATTTCTAAATGTCTAACAGATGTACATATATTAACCAAAATAAGCCCAGAAACAAAATGAAAGGGCATGAAAATAACAATGGATAAATAATTAAGATATTACCAGAATGGAATATTTCATAATAATTAAAAATAGAGGAACGGATATAAACAACATAGACAAATATTTTACATATTGATTTGAATAAAAGGAGCAACAAATTACTACATGATTTATGGTATGACCTAATATTATCATGTTCTAGAAGGTTAATATAGTTGATGATGATAGAAATTAAAATAGCAATAACCTTTGCGGAAGTATAACCAGGAAGAAGCAAAAGGAACACTCTCGTTTGCCAGAAACATCTTAAATTTTATACTTTAATTTGTGAATGTTTCTGTGTGTGTGTGTGTGTGTGTATTAAATGACATTGAGTTGTACTCCTAAGAAAACTGAACTACACTGCTTGTATCTACTTCATATAAAGTATAATATTGCCTAAATGTGTGTGTTGCAGTAGACATGAATGAATGAAGGTATCACTTAAATCACATAATAAAATTAAGAAGGGCTGTGAGAAAAATGTGTAACATAAGTTTACAAGAAAGGCACATAATATTGGAAACATCTCATGTTTTATTATGTGAGTAAGTGATATACTTACATGATAAAAATTAAAATATAGTGTGAGAAAAATATAGAAATGTATATTTTTATCATTACAAAGTATTTAAGATTCAATGTCATTTATGAGGACTTTTAATTAAATTGTATTTTTTTCTGTTGAGCATGCCATTTTTATATGTGAAGAATATGTGTGGATTTTTAAAAATAGAAACATGATTTCTAAATATTTATCTTAAGGCATTCTGAGTTCAGTGGCACATGCCTGTAATTTTAGTCTTTGAGAGGCTGAGACAGGAGGATGGCAGGTTCACAGCCAGCCTCAGCAACTTAGTGATACCCTGTTTCAAAATAAAAAATAAAATAGGGATAGGGGTGTAGCTCAGAAGTAGAATGCCCTGGGTTCAATCCCCAGTACCACAATAAATACATAAATGAATGAATAAATAAATATTTATTTTAAGGCAATAATGAAAGGAGTGATCATGCTTAAGGTAAAGTTATTGCATGTTTTTTTTTTTTTCTTTATTTTGAAACAGGGTCTCACTAAGTTTCAGAGGTCCTAAGTAGCTGAAGCTGACCACAAACCTGAGATCCTCCAGTCTCAGCCTCCCAAGTACTGGAATTACAAGCGTGTATCATCACACCCTGCTATTGTATCTTTTAATGAATAATATTAATACAAAGACTAGCAATTTTCACTAAAATCACATCTGCATTAAAAGTAGAAGTTGTGGTTCATTGGTTGTTAACACATTCACTCCATTTATCTTTTCTATTTCTTTTTAATTTGTGAGATGAGAAAAGCAGGCAGGGGGAATTATGAGTATCTGTTTTTCCTGCCACCTATGATAATCTTTTAATTATAGTATAGGTTTTAATTACTTTTTTTCTTGCACATGTTAGCAGTCAACGTCTTTCACCAAATATGACCCATTATTTTAAATCTTGCTATGTAGACTAGGAAGAAAGGTACTATAAAATTTTTAATACATTTTTGTGATTGGAAGACGAAATATTTATAATTTTGAAGGCATTTGAAATCAATATTTCCTTATACTTTAAATATGTATGTTATGAAGTTTATTTATGCATAATTATATAAGTATTAGCTTCAACTTACAACTTCTCTATTAATGCATAGTCAAAGGTTTTGTCTTAGAACAAATAAAAGACTAACTATAAAAAGTAGGAAAGCAATAACTTAAAATTAAGAATTTTTAACAACATTGAAGGTGTCTTTAATATTAACCCATGTTTTAAATTACTTTAACATCTGATACCATGTTCATAATTTTGAGAAAGCTGGTCCAAAAAGATTTGATCTCAGTTAAAGCAGAGCTTCTGAAAGATTTTGAGAAAAGGAATGAGATTATCTGTCTTTTTCAAGTAAACTACTGTGAGAGTTTGTTGTAAATAGATTAACATGATTTGGTGGGGGCTGTGCTGAGGTGAGTTAGAATATTGATGATGAGGGCTCAGACAACAGTGGAGATAGTGAACAGTGCTAGGATTCTAGATAGCACTCACACACCCACACACAAATCTACTTACACAGATGTAGATTTTTTTAATTAAGAAATGGAGCATGATATTCCTTTTAACATAACACATTCTCTTAAGCTATCATTAATATATTTCCATTTTTTCTAAGTAATTTTTTAATTTTAAATATTCTATTATCAAATATTCTAAGAATCAAGGTATTTATTTTATATAGCAGTCTAATAAAATTTTGTATATATTTATGAAATTTTATTAAAAACATACTAATTCAAGGGATTTTTCATATACAAATGGTTTTAATTTTTGTCTAAATGCTCTCACTATGTAGAGAAACAAGTACTCCTACAAGAAATAACAAGAATTCCCAATAGTTTGCAACCCTTTTAGCACTCAGAGACAATTGAGCTTAATATCTTCTCTAAATTGATAGACAAGTGATTACATAAATTAACTGCTTTCCAACTTTTGACTCCTAAGACATATGTTTTTCACATGTCTCTTGATTCATTCTGTTGGTCTGTCCCTTCTTTTCTTATTCTCTCTGTCTCAACATATAAATTTACTAAACATTGTTTTTAAGATGCTGTAAAGAATTAATAATTTCTATAATTTGAAGAAAGAGAATTTTTAGAAAAAGCAATACAGTACTCTAAGATTCTCCAAGTACTTAATAGAAAAGTAAATTACCAAGACAGTAAGAAAAACTAGAATAAATACCTGTCAAAGAGTAATTAGGCAACTGCTGCAGTTAAAAGGAAAATTCTGACACTACACATTTGCAACTCTACCTTAACTACAGTAGAACTGTGGACAGCTTCCTGGCCTCCTCCTGTTCTAACATTTCCTGTGCTTCTCTGCACCAATTTAGTACTATTTTATAGCAAAACACTATCACAGCAGCATATCACATATTTCCACTGAAGCATAAAGCTTTTTAAAAAATAGGAAAAACATTACACATGTAGGTAGAAATCTGTTATTGCTGAGCCAAATTAAAGGATGGATATACTGTAATTTTCTGACAAAGTAGGAATACTGTAAAGAAGAATCTCTCTTGAAATGGTATTTTCCTCTATTACTGGCCATAAAGTACACTTTCTAATTAAAACTTTGTAAAGACTTTGATTACTGAAATTAAGAAAGGTCTATGTCAAAATCATTTCTGTGCACCCTGACTAGTTAGTAAAATGTGAGGTCATGGACTAGTTTTGAAGAAATGAAGATAAGATTAGGTGGTTACAACTTTCATGTTGGAAGACTGTTCTATTTATAGTTGTTTGACTTTTTAGCTAGCCTGGTGTTACCATTGCCCTAAAATGCTTCTCAGTGCATTATAAACTAAATTAGATCAATTATCTTTTCTGGAAAAATATTTCATCAAGAGAAATACAAAGAAGAATTTCTGTTTCAGGGAATTTTTGTTTTATTTACCTTCCTATAATTTCACTACATGACATTTTACTCTATGAACTACCTAGTTATCTTTGGGAAGAATTTTCTGTCAACAAAATGTAGCAGAATTTAGGGCATAATCATAATACAAGAGGGACTTTAGATAATAGTGGAGAAACCCCAGTGGAGCAAGGGAAGTGGTCTAAGAGAGGGGAGAGGAGAATTAATAAAGGAAACACTTCCACTGACATTACATGTGAGAATACCAGTGCCAATCTCAATATCATGTGTGAGAAAGGGGAGGGAGCCAGGGAAGAAGTTCACCAAGTGTTGTGTGCATTTATGTCACTATCATTCTGAACTTACATTATGATGTGAGACTGCAACGCACCTTTAAAAGTGTATATAAAAATGTATGAGTTGCTATTACTCGCTTGCAAATGCTTTAAAAATTTAGAGTTGGTTAGTATAGGCATTTCTACTTTGTTTATTGATGTTGAATTGTCTAATCAGACAAAGGGTGAGAATAACATTGAGACAAAAATTATTTCTTCTTCTGTAAGCAGAAGCAAGTACTTAATATGCTCCCAAGCTAGAATCTAAAAATATGCTCCCCATATCTATTTGAACATTATAAGTGGAAGGTTGCATGATACCAATAGCAAGTAATTTTCCCAACTCTTACTTTATTCCATATAATTTCAAACCTTATACATTGCTGGAAAAATATTTCTTCCTCTTTGTCTCGGTCAACATTCTCATTGCTATCATCCAAAAAATGACTGACCACACAACTTAGAGGAAGGAAGATTTATTTGATAGTAGTTTTTGGAGATTTCCAGGTTCACACTATGTTGAGCCAGGTCTTTGGAGTTCAAGGCATGATGGTGGGAAGCAGAGAGAAGGAGAGAGCAAGGCTCTGCTCTCACATCATGAAGGCTGGAAGACAGAAAGCAAGCAAGCAAGCAAGGAGATTCAAAGACTAAAGCACAAATCCTAAAGTCATTCTTCCAGGTACCCACTCCTCCAGCCACACTCCACCTGCCTAGGTTACCATACAGTAAATCCATTACAATGGATCTATCTGCCGATGAGATTACAACACTCAAGACTTAATTACATCAACTCTGAACATTGATACTTAAACTCTTTAGGGGACAATCCATATTTAACAATAATATTCTTCCTCCCAATGTACAAAATTAAGTAGTGTTCATTCCACACGTATTAACATTTAGCCTTAGGAGTGGACTCTCCTATCTTTCTTAACACTAACTGGGGATTTTTTAAGACTTTGACTTATTTTTCATTAACTGTGTATTTATTCTTCAGTGGTGAAACAACAAAAACTTCTTGTCTCACTAAGTTTTTTGCTAACCATCTTTTTTCATAACTGAAACATGAATAATGCAATATCTACATATATTTCAATCAATATTCATTTTTGGGGGGTTACTGGAGATTGAATTCAGGAGCATTCTACCTACACCTCCAGCTAGATTTTATCTTTTTATTTTTAAACAGGGTCTTACTAAGTTGCTGAGGGTCTCCCTAAGTTGCTGAAGCTGGCCTCAAATCTGTGATCTTCCTGTCTCAGCCTATCAAATACTGGGATTACAAGTGTGCACCACCATGCCCAGTTCTACCGACATTCTTTGAATTGATAGATAATATAGGACAGTATTATCACTTTATAATTTCACATAATTTTATATAATTTAATTATATAGTTATAATTATATAATTATATAATTTAATTATATAATTATAATTCATATAATTTCAAAGTTTCATTATGAAGAGATTTCTGCATTTACATACTGTGTGTATGTATGGGCCTATTGTTAATTTGTATAATATGAGAGTCATATAGATTTGATTTATGTAATATTATATAGGGTAGGCCCAATAAATATATTGGAAAATATCAAACAGCTTTTTACAACTGTTAATATTTGAAGTTAAAATATAACTATTTTTTAAATCTAATCTCTGAGTCTTTAAGATAGCTCAGTCCTATAAACTTAGCCTTTTTCAAATATAACTGAGGAATGGTGGTGCACACTTGTAATCCTAGTACTTGGGAGGCTGAGACAGGAGGATCACAGGTTTGCAGCCAGTCTCAGCAACTTAGTGAGGCCCTCTGCAACCTATCAAGATCCTGTTTCAAATTTTTAAAAAATAGGGCTGAGGTTGTGGCTCAAAGGTAAAATGTCCCTGGGTTCAATCCCCAGCACCAACTCCCACCCCAAAAAACCCAAAAAACATAGTTATTCCTTGAAAACAGTAACTCAATATTTTGTAGCAAATTACATACTATAAAAGGTCTATTAAGGTTGAAATTTATTAGTTTTGCTATTAAAAATACATGTATAAAATCTGCTTCATATGTTGGTAAATGTAGAAAGTGACTAATTAGGTGGTTTACTTTAATGTCAGTCACAACTTTAATGTCAAAAAAATCTGGAAGCACAATCAAATTAATCGCATGTTACTTTTCATTTTTTCAACAAAGGGAGAATGTCTTTTTAATAGAAAAGCTGAAAAATAACAGGGAAAAAAACAATTCCAGATGGACGACTGCATTGACAAGTGCACTAACAATCTGTCTCTTTAACTCAGACGTTAGCTTTGCTCCCAGGCTAAAAATATTAGTCATTCTTGAGCTAAAACTTGTTTTTCTAACACATTTTCTGTATATGCTTAGAGGCTGTTAGGCTTATGCATAATCAGCAATCATTCTTACCTTGACCCATCTGTATGTTAATTCTTGCCCATGCTACAATTGATCTTAACCTAACTTTATTTCATTGGGCTAGAATTGTCAGAATCCTTACCATATATGACTTGTAGCTGCAATGTAGTTCAGGATTTACTATGGCAAGATGAAAACTATTTGATATAATTTAACTTTAATGTTTCTGAACCCAAGAGGAATAAATTCTGTAGAGATATTTACAGAAATATGTATTGAAAACATAATTTCCAATCTGCAGAATTCTTATTACTTGTTCTTAAAAATAATTAGGTCTGTATTTAATTCAGATCATGCACATATACTTTAAATAACAATGTTAATCTACACTCACAATTTGTAACATATGTCTTAAAAAGAACAACTCTATTTCATGCTATTTTAGCATGAAAATAATGTGATAATTACTTTCGTTTGATGGTCCCTGAATGGCTTTTAAACTGTTGAGAAATTTTATGATTTTAGCTCAGTATACACTTTTTTCAAATCATTTTTCATAATATATTTGAAAAGCTGTTACCTTTATTATTATTTACCTGTTGCCCACTATTTATTATTTTAAAATCATTAATGCATACATTTTATTATAAATTGGATATTGTAAAAATATTATAACAATAAAAACATGATTATCTATTTACTTTATTATGGATTGTATGTATTTGGATAGTTATTAGTGTGACTTTCTTGATGTAAAGTGATTACATATTTTTTACAATATCATGTTATCTTGAAAAAATACCTGTTTTCTTTTAGTTCATATTTTTCTTTTAAAAAAGTTAAAATGTCAAGAAGAATCTATGCAGTTGAATGACCTAGTGAAATTGGCTTAATATTTTTAAAATTATTGCTAAACCAAATATGCAAGTTTCATTATCATAACTAATTTTCTCTTCCTAAAATGAATTTTCAAAAGAACTGAACTTTATTTCTTTATTATTGCTATATAGTGGCCTCAGATTTCTGGTGCCATTTGAAAAATAACCTATGGTCTTGTATCTACTAGCACAATGCACCACAATTATCTTTTTATCATATTATTATACTTCTTAAGTTTCAAAACTGGTCTCATTGGGTTAGTATAAAACAAAGTATACTGATTTAGAAGTTTTGGTTGTTTTTAAAGAACTTTATAGAACACCAACACACTTGAATTACTAGATATCATTTATAAAACAGTCTCATTGTGATTCAATTTGATCTATTCTCATCAATTGATTATAATTTTTTAAGAATTTGGTACTATGATTTAAAATAATTGCTTTCTTTTATAAGCATAACATTCTGATTTTCCACCATTATCAATTCACAAAATAAAAAATTCTTTTTTTAGCTTTAAGTTTTATTTTATTTTATTTTTTTAACTTTTTATGTTCATTTATTGGTGCATTGTAATTATACATTTTGATATATGTCAGGGTATGAACATCATACATGCACGCATTGCACATTTTAAAAATTCTAATGATACTCTATATTTTGAATATTTGCTAATAAAATAATAATTAACAAATAAATCTGGAAGCGAGGTTATTGAAAGAACTTTCTACTCACATACTCTGTTTTCTTGGTGTGAATAGCATAAATTTCCTGTGAGGAAATAACCTTAGTATCTTCAGATAAACTTACATTACAGGTACTTTGCTTTTTTTTTACTTTATGACATTTTTAACCTTTCATTATTTTTTCTGTTTTTGTTAAATAAATAGACTTAATTTTATGGCATTTAATTAAAGAATTTTGAGTTACTACAAAAATGATTTCATCATCAGTGTTGAAAACTTCATAGGAGCTAAGATGTGTTTATAAATGGCTTTTCTTGAAAAAAAGAAAATGTTATTTTTGAACTCTAGATGAGCTTTTCTTTCATTGAGTTAAAAATCATTAGCCAGGCGTGGTGGCGCACGCTTGTAATCCCAGTACTTTGGGAGGCGGAGACCGGAGGATCCGGGTTCGCGGCCAGCCTCAGCTCTTTCTCTCTCTCTCTCCCTGTCTTTCTCTCTCTACTTAGTGAGGCCCTCCGCAACTTTGTGAGACATGGTTTCAAAATAAAGAATAAAAAGTAGGGCCGGGGGTGTATCGCAGAGGTAGAACCCCCCTGGGTTCAATCCCCGGTACCGCAAAAAAAAAAAAAATAAATAAATAAAAATCTTTGAATGCTACTTACATTTTTCATACTTTTATTGGTGCATTAAATCTCACATAATAATGTCGTTCATAGTGATAGTGACATACATGCACACAGCACTAGGTGAGCTTTCCCCCAGCTCATTCTCATTCCCCTTCCCCATACAAGATTTTGAGATCAGCATTGGTATTCTCACATATGTACATAATGTCAATCAATGGAAGTGTTTCCTTCATTACTTCTCACTCTCCCCCCACCACCCTCTCCAAGACCACCTCCCTGGCTCCTCCATTATCTAAAGTCCCTCTTATATCCCAATTGCTCCTAGTTTCTGCATGTGAGAGAAAACATTTTGACCCTTCACTTTCTGAGACTAATTTCACTTAACATAATGTTCTCCAGGTCCATCCATTTTCCTACAAATGACATAATTTTGTTGTTCTTTATTGCTGACTAGAATTTCATTGTGTGCATATCCCATAATTTTGTAATCCATTTATCTGTTGATGGACACCTAGGTTGATTCCATAATATGGCTATTGTGAATTGTGCTGCTATTAATATTGATATGCATGTATTATTACAATTTTTGAAATGCCAAAATTACTCAACAGACATTGCATACCTCAGTAAACCTGTTGTATTAATGAGATTATTTTCCATTTTTAAATAAACTCAACAATAGGTAGAAACCTCCTAGAAAGCATAATCTAAACTCTTCAATTTGGGGTGTGCAATATACTGCAATAGTCTGTGCCAATGTTTCAGTATTTTTCTAAATGGTTCTTCAAATATAACAATTTACAACCTTTCCTATTAGGACAAAGTTCAAATTTGCCTATTTTTGTCATTATAAAATATATTTGAAAAAGTTGTTTCTGCCTAATATTTGTAGTATAGATCCATTTTAAAATAATTTGTTATGGCATTATTGACAGGAATGAATATCTTCTCCATCTTAAAATTTTCTGCAATTTTTTATTAGTATTTATTATGTTTTTCTTCTTTTTCTTTCTTTTTTATTTTTGTTTGGGTTCAAGGAAGGTTCTATTTTTATTACTGTGGTTGTGGCTTATAAAAATTTAGAATAAGAAACTGGTATCACTGGAGCTACTTTGTGTCTTTCTATTTGTGAGATAAGAGTAACTATAGACATCAATGAGTTTACTAAAAATATATTTGTTGCCTCCGATTTGCTCTTTTTTTTAGAATTTTATTAGTACAATATAATTACATAAGATTCAAATTAGTCACTCATACCACTTCCTAACCTTCTGGCTACAATCGAGTGTTATTTTTTTACCCAAAGATTTTATGACTTCATATATATTATACATGTTACTATATTTTTAAAAATATGTAATGTTGGCTTCTGTTTCCTCTTGCCCTCTGTCCCCCTATCATCCTCCAGGATAGAAGCGATTGCTATTTACTTAGCTTATAGCTTTATCTCATAAATAGGCAGAGGCTGGATAATTATGAATGAATGCATGAATGAATGATGCACATAATTCTAATAACAACAGATATGTTTAGGCTTTTATTATCTTAACTGTATTCAAAGCCTATTAGTGTATTAAATCTAAATTTAGGCACACATTTTGGAGTAAAGGTGGGGAATGAACTTCAAAGAAAACAGATTTGGCATTTTCTTTCTTTACATTAAATAAACAAAAATATTTATTTTAAAAGGGTCACCGAGTTCATATCTTGCAAATGGCTTATTCATAAGATTTACATTGTTCTTTTTCCTTTTCTTCATCATTTCAAGTGCATTAAAATGCTGAGATATGTATTATTCACCAAACTCAGGGACACATTCAGGGTAATTTTAAACTTTCTCTCCCAACAGAATAGAATGTTATACTCTCAATAGGTTTTATAGTTTTCAATTTTCTTTCACAAGACCTAAGTAGTCTCCATTTCTTAAAGTGCAATGTATTTCAATGTATGCCATCTTTAACTCAATTTCTCCTTCTTCAAAATTGCTGAAGTCTACTTAAATCCCGGTGTATTTGCAACTGCTAGAAATATCTCTTTAATCTTGCTATCATTTTAAGCTCACAATTTCAACTCTGAAAGGAAAATATGCTATACCCATGATATACAGTGACTTCTGCCACTGTTATTATTCTGCTTCAGAGTTTGTTTGTTCATTTTTTATTTTAATCAACAATATGAAATAAGAGGGGCCATAAAAAATACTTTAAACTTGGCTGTATCTAAAACCTTCTCCATACAGAACTTTGATATTGTACATCTTCTAATTCGTATGTTTTGAGCTTAAAGAACATTAAACCAAATAAAGGAAGAGATTCTAATGGATAGGAACAACTAAATGTTTCAGGTTTCCATTATCTCTTATACAATAAAATGATCATTTTTTAACCCAAGTACAAAGCAAAGTTGTCATTTCAAATATATCTTAATGTGCATATTGAATGTTCATTTAGTCTGAAGTTAAAGTATTTTGACAATCTTATTCAACTGTAAGAAGAAAAATACATTCACTTGTTAGTAGTCCTTTTACTAAGCTACTTTAAAATACTTTTAATGAAGAGGATAAATGCTTCAAGGAATATTCTACTAAAGAATTAAGTAAAGGGTTACTGTTAAGCAGTAAGTTACATAAAAGGCAATGTTTAGTCTCCAGCTTCATATAGTTCTATTTCATTCATTAGAGGTAAATGAAAGCCACACTTTCCAATGTAAACAACTACATGAAATTAACTCTTTATTGGCTAGTCCCAATTTTGAAGAAAAGCACAGGGTACCTTAAATATGTTTTCCTCATTGAAAAGCAGAACATTCACCTCAAAACTGAGTACTAAGATGTCTTAATGGAAATGTCACTTACTGATAATTGAAAGAAATTTAATATAAATATTTTATGAGAAATGATGTTCCTTAGAACATCTGATATTATCAAAGTCACTGAATCCTCTAAACTCTTATCAGTCAAACTGGACATTTGCAGGGATAAGGTACTTATTGTTATAAACTATCATTTAACACTATGTTTGGCTACAGCACAAGTACATGCATTAAACTACAGTGACTTAGCAAATCTCTGTTCTTCTGAAAAATCCAAGGATATCCTTCTCAGCTCAATGCTGAAGTCTTGGTTTCAATCCCTCCTCTCTAAGAAAAATAAAAACTTGATAAAATGATGTCTATCTCAAAGTAGGTGATCTTATTCTGTAGAACTAGTGGGGAACCTTCAAATGGCATTGGCATGACTCCTCTAGCTTTATCTTACTATTTCATACAGGTAACATGTAAAATTATTTTAAAATGTTTTAAGGCATTTATTTTTTTCTCTAGGCAATTAAAAACTTAAAATACACAACACCAGTAACAACTTCAATTTTGTTGCCTCAAACTTATAAAGTACTGACCATTTGTTGGGTTAAAAGGCCACCACGTGGTGCAAAAGATTATGGCGAAATGAAGAATGAAACTCAGAATGGAACATAACAAAACAAAACACAACACAACAAAAAAAACCTCTGATTTTTTTTGCTAAAAAGTTATATTCTCAAATATTAAAATAAAATTTGATACAGAGTTATCACATCTATTTTGCTAATCTTATACCCTTGCTTACTTTTTGTTATTGTTAATTTGATTTGTTTCTTTTATAAATTTTCCTAGTAGTCCATTTCTCTAAATTGAGTTTTGTATCTTCTGTATATTTTATTACATAAAGATACTTTCTGTGTAATTTTTCCAACAAGTAACAGTGAAAATTAGCTAATATTTGTGAATTATGGTTTTTGCATTACATATATACTTTTAAAACTTAATGCTTTTAATGTTACTTTTTTAAATATAAAAGTCACTATTGCAACATTTTGCTTGTCTCTATATTTTGGGTTTACCTTTGGCCATGCCTTAACTTTAGCATTTCTGATTAATTTTGATTTTAGTCTTTTATAAAAATTATACATGCATCTTGCTTTGTGAAATATATTTAAAATTCGCTTTTAATTATGTATTAAAGAAATTCATTTTTATTGATATCACTGATAAACCTGGTCTCCACCTCATCTCACTAGTTAAAAATTGTGTGTGTGCATGTGTGTGTGTGAGAGAGAGATAGAGAGAACTGTGTTTGATAAGATTTTGTTTTTATTTTTATTCAACTATTCTTAAAATAAGTTTTATTTTAATAATGTATGTATTTTGTCCCACCAGCCTTTATATTTATAACATAAAACTTTAATGCCTGTGCTTAGTTTTTAACTCATTTGTCATTTAAAAATTTTACATTTTAACTTCCAACTATTGGCTATATATAAAAATCAATGAAATTATTATCTTTCTCTATTTTACATTCTATATCATTTATTTAGTTGCATATTTTGTTTTGATATATCCATTTGTATATTCATCTTCTACCTTCTTACCATCTTTTATTTAGTCTTTGATAAATTAATATGTAAATATAAAATGTTTGCCAAAAGTCATTTTACAAAATTTTTTCCCAGTACTGTATTGGTTGGATGATAATAATGCTTAATAGATTCCTCGAGAAATTCTTATGCATACAGAATTCCAAAGCCTTATTATATTATAAACTTTGTCATAGAATTGATTCTTGAAATACATCTTAGCTAGCTATAAAGCAATTAAGTTGTAATTTTTTCAATGGGTTCTTTAAATGCTACTGCTGTGTTGAATTATTTTATATTTTCATTGGAAAATCCTAATGTATAATTATTTTACTCTTTTATGTTATTCACTGTTTTATTTGAAAGTGAGGATTCTACCTTTATTTGATTCTCTCTCTCTCCCTCTCTTGTGCTGGAAATTGAAATCAGGAACATTCTACCTCTCACCTGTATCCTCAGTCTATTCTATTTTCTAATTTTGAAACAGAGTCTTGCTAGGTTGCTGAGGGCCTTGCTAAGTTGCTGAGACTGGCCTTAACCTGTGATCTTCACATCTCAGACTCCAAAGTACTAGGACTAAAAACATGTGCCACTACTTCCAGGTTGATAATCTCTCTCTTTCTTTCTCTCTCTCTCTCTTTCTTTCTCTCTCTTTCTTTCTCTCCTACAGATTAAACCCAGGGGAATTCTACCTTTGAGAACCTCCCCAAACTCTATTTTTCTATATTATTTTTTATTTTGAAACAGGGTCTCGTTAAGTTACTGAGGATATTGATAATTGCTGAGGCTGGCCTCAAACCTACAGTCATCCTGTCTCAGTCTCCCAAGTATTGGGATTATAGGCATGTTCCTCCATACCCAGCTGATTCTTTCTTTTTAATCTTTTTTGACTGCTCATAAAATGCCAATTCTTTATTAGTCAACTTATTATTTAGTTTTATTTCTGTTATTCAATTTTTTTCTTCCATCATTTTCTGAGTTTAATAAACTCTCATTCTAGATGTATGGGTGGGAACCTAGAGCAGTAGGGTGTGGCTGGAGAAGGTGGGTCCCTGGGAGTATGGCTTTAGGGATTGTGCTGGTGTCTTTGACTCCCCTTGCCTGCTTTTGTTCTCTCTTGCTTCCAGCCTCCATGATGTGAGAGTAAAGCCTTATGTTCTCCACTTCTCTGCTTCCCACCACCATGCAATGAGATCTACAGTCCCCTGCCTCACATGGAATGAACCCCAAATTCCCCAAGGAAACCATGAGCAAAGAAATCTTTCCTTAAGTTATGTGGTCAGGTCTTTGGATTATAGCAGTGTAAATGCTGACTAAGACAGTCACCAAGATTTCCTCCATCAACACAATATGACTACAACTTCTGACTAAATAGGCTAAAGTGTAATGCTTAGGTACAATCCATTATTGTGTTAAGTTAAACAATCTTCCAAGACATTATACTCCAATGACTTTAATATATTTTACTATATTAAGCCACCAACCCTACTTAAGTATCTTATTTCTTGGTTTTAAAATGTGTCAGTATTTTATCTTTCAATCTTTTGCAATTCCTTTTTCCTATAAAATCATATTACATTAATATGGAGAACAATATTCTCAAAATAAGCCCTATCAAAATATAGTACATTATATAAAAATATTATAATATCATTTTATTTTTAATTTATTAGCTCAAGTTAACTTGAATAAACACATATAAACACATAAACATAAACACACACTCACACATAGAGTCTCACATCATAATGTAGTTAATAGTGATAGTGACATATGCACACAGCATGTGGCAATTTTTTCCTTGGCTCCCTCCCCATTCTTTCCTTCCCCATACATGATATTGGCATTGGTATTCTCACATATGTACATAATGTCGATGGAAGTGCTTTCTTTATTAATTCTCCCTTTCCCTCCCATCCTCATCTAGACCACCTTCCTTACTCCACTGGGGCTTTTCTGACATTATCTAAAGTCCTTCTTGTATTCTGATTACTCCCTAGCTTCTGCATGTGAGAGAAAACATATGGCCTTTCACATTCTGTGACTGGCTAATCTCACTTAATATAGTGTTCTCTGGGTCCACCCATTTTCCTCACATTTTTAATATTATTTTAGTAGCTGAATAAGTACAGCTAAGAGAATTAAAGTATAAGAAAATCAGTTTTACTAGTGGAAGATGAAATTATTTAAGTACATGATTGAATTATTGACAGCTGATTTTCCAATTGCATACAATATCTTCAAGGTAATTTTTACAACACATGAGCTCTCCTGTGTGAATAAGTTTTGTTCTTACACTTAAATGAAACATTATAAAACTATGATAGTAATGGTGTTTTATTTTTATGTATAATTTAATTGTATTTGTTATTCAGATAATACTTGCAGAAAATGTCAGTTTATCTACTAAATGAATCTATTTTTAAAGCATTAGGCTTGAACATGCCATTTATAACAGAAATAACAAAATTCAATTAAAAAGTATTTTGTTAGCATCTCTAATACCACCTACAGAGAATAAATCAATCAGCAGAAATAAATAGGAAACTTTAAATCAGGATTTTCTACAAATTATAAGATGAATTTTTAAGTGGAAATGTATGACTAATATAATTAGCAGTAATGTTCCAAACTAAGTACTCTCTTAAAACATACATATTTTATTTCCTACAAAATGGTCTGCAGAACTAAATAAGCCTCTATTCTTTCTTTAGCTAAAATACATTTAACCCTATATTTAGGAGTAGAAAATCTGCCTACAGAAGAAATTCAGCCTATGGCTATATTTCTTCAAATATATGAAATTATATATTAAATTATTCAAATCTCTGTCTTTTTGAAAGTCATTCCTTACATGTGTACTAAATGCCACTATTCACATATTGTACCACATTGGCACATAGGTTTTAATTGATCATCCTACATTGACCAATCTTTATCATCCGAAGTCCACAGTTTATGTTGGGTTTCATTCTTGGCATTACTCATTCTGTGAGTTTTTATAAATGAATAATGTGTGTACCTTCAATATACAGAATAGATTCACTGACCCCAAAATTTTCTGCCTATTCGAATCCTTCCCTCTTAATCCCTTGGAAACATCAATTTTGTGTTTACTATCTCCATAGTATTGTCTTTCATAGAATGCCAAATATTTATTCCATGCAGTATGCATTCAGTATTGTATGGCAGAATCATACAGTATGAACCCTCTTCAGATTTCCTTCTGTTATTTATTAATTTGCATTGAACATCCTTTCGTGGCTTGATAGTTAAATTAATTTTAGCACAGTGTATTTAATGAATCCCTAGAAGAGAACACCTCAAAGCCTCTAAACTCAAAGTAATAATAAGGAAACAAAAATGTTACTAATCCTTATTTGATCTTTACATATTGCATGCACATATTGAAACAAAACATTGTACAACATAAGTTTGTACAATTATCATGTGATAATCAAAAATTTTTAAATGTTTAAGGAGATGTATATACTAAATACTCTGAATTTATCTGTATGCATTGTATGTATGTATTAAATTATCACATTGTATCCCATTAATTTGCACAGTTAAAATAATAAAGAATAAATAAAGATAAGCAATTATAACAATAGTATTCTGTTGTCTACATAAATCACAGTTTGTCAACCCATCTATGGACATCTTGGTGGCTTCTATGTTTTTGAAATTATGAACAAAGCTACTATCAACATTGATGTGTAAGATTTTGCATTAACATAAATTTTCACTTCATTTGCATAAGTACCAAAAATGTGATAGCTGGATCATATGGTACATATGGTATAAGTATGTTTGATTTTATAAGAAACTGCCACACTATCTTCAAAAGTGATTTTACTACCAAAACTGAATGAAAATGCCTGTTGCTTCACCTTCTTGCCAGCATATTGTATTGTCAGTATTTTGGATTTTGACTATTCAAATCAATGTGTAGTAATATCTCATTGTTATTTAAATTTGCAATTCTCTAACAACTTTTGATGTGGAGCATTGTTTCACATGCATATTTCCCATTGGTATATTTTTGGTGAGATGTCTGTCAGATATTTTGCTCATTTTTAAATCAAGTAGTTCATTTTCTTATTTTTGAGCTTTATGTGTTCTTTGTATATATTGGATATTACACTTTTATCAATATGTTTTTGGCAAATAGTTTATCCAGTCTGTAGATTGTCTTCTAATCCTTTTACCATAATTCTTTACAGAGGAGATTTTGTTTTAAACTTTAGCAAAGCCTGGCTTATCAATTGTTTCCCTCAAGTACTTTATTTATTGTGTTGTATCTGAAATGTCATTGTTATATGCAATGTCATCTAGGTTTTCTCTTATGTTCTAGGAGTTTTAGTTTTGCATTTTGTATTTATATCTATGATACATTTTTAGTTAATTTTTGTAATGTGTGCAAGGTCTGTGTCTATATTTTTTCCATGTGAATAACTAATTGTTCCAATACTAATAGTTTGTTAAGATGATCTTTGCTCTGTTGAACTGCCTTTGTGTACTTTGTTAGAAATCAGTTTATTTGTATAAGTTTTTTTCTATGTTCTCTATCCTGTTGCTTTAATCTATTTTTCTATTCTTTTAACATTACTGAATTGTCTTGATGACATTAATTTTATTTACTTTTATAGTAACTTTATATTAAGTCTTACAGTCTCATAGTGTCAGTCCTCTGACAGTTCTTCAATATTGAGCTGCAAGTTTGGGTCTTTTTCCTCCCTGTATAAAGTTTGGAATTGTTTTGTCAATATTCATGAAATAACTTGTTAGGATTTTGACTGAGTTTGCATTAAAACTAAATGTTAAGTCAGGAAAACTGAAATCTTGACAATAATTGATAATATATTACCAATATTATCAATATTAACTATGATAATTAGTAATATTCCTATCCATGAATATGGAAAATATTCCCATTTACTTAGTTCTTCCTTGATATTTTTCATTATAGTTTTCCTAATATGGTCTTGAATATATTTGGTAAGATTTATACCTACTATGCTATATTTAGAAATATTAATACACATGGTAATATGTTTTTAAATGCAACTTTAATGTTTTCCTTGCTGGTACATAGGAAAGCAACTGAAATCTGTGTATTTTCTTTACATGCTGCAAATGTGCTATAATAACTTATTAGCTTCAAGAACTTCTTATCATTTGTTTTTAATAGTCTACAAAGATTATCCCACTTATTATGCAGAAAGACAGTTTTATTTCTTCCTTCTCAGTCTGTGTATCATTTACTTCTTTCCTTATTGTATCAGTTAGTAAATCCAGGATGATGTTAAAAAACACTGATGAGAGGAGATATCTTGACCTTATTCCTCATCTTAGTGGGAAAGCTATAAGTTTCTTGTTATTTAGTAAAATGTTAGTTGTTAGGATTTTTTTGTAGATGTTATTTCTTTGGTTTAGAAATTTCCCCTCTCTTCTTGGTTTTCTGAGAATATTAATCATGAAAGCTGGTTTTGGTTTTATCAAATGCTTTGTCTGCAACTATTGATATGATGATGTGGTTATTTTTAGCATTTGGGTATTATGGGTTACATTATTTTTCTAAAACTGATTCAGCCTTTTATATCTGGGGAAAATACTGCTTAGTTCAATTTGCTAATATCTTGTGAAATATTTTACATCTATGTTTATGAAAGATATATGACTATAGTTCTCTTTCCTTGTAATTTCTTTATCTGGTTTTGGTATAGGGCAATGATGACTTCATATGATGACTTAGGAAATATTCTCTCTTCTACCTTCTGAAAGAGATTTTATATAATTGGTATAATTACTCCTTAAATATTAGGTAGAACTTAGTAGGGAATCAATCTAGGAATGGTGATTTCAGTTTTAAAAGGTTATTCATTGTCATTAATAGATTCATAGTCTTTACTAGGTCTAGGCAGATTTTTTATTTTTGAGTGAGTATTGGCAGATATTATCTTTCAAAAAATTGGTTCATTTTTCTAGATTATCAAATATCAGGGCATAAATAGTTCAGAATATTTCTTTGTTATCTTTTTTTTTTGCGGTACTGGGGATTGAACCCAGGAGCGTTCTACCTCTGTGCTACACCCCCGGCCCTATTTTTTATACTTTATTCTGAAACCGGGTCTCACGAAGTTGCGGAGGGCCTCACTAAGTAGAGAGAGAGAGAGAGAGAGAGAGAGAGGGAGAAAGAGAGCTGAGGCTGGCCACGACCCTGGATTCTCCGGTCTCTGTCTCCCAAAGTACTGGGATTACAAGCATGGGCCACCATGCCCAGCTTTTAATGACCATTAGTGAATGAATTAAGGATAAAAATCACATGATCATCTCAATAGATGCTGAAAAAGCATTTGGCAAAATCCAACACCCATTCATGATGAAAGTATATTTTTGAAAAACTGATTTCTTAAAAAGATCAATAAAATTTTAAGACTATACTAAGAATGCATCTTTGTTGCATGAAATAGTTTATAGATGCCAATTACATCCAGATAATTGATGGCTTTTTTTAAATTTGTTTATGTACTTTCTGATTTTCTACATGTTGGATTGTAAAACTTAGAGAGGTTGAAGTCTTCAACTATAATGGCATTTTTTAAAATTTCTCCTTGTTTTGATTCATGAATTCTTCTCCTCTATTATTAGACACATATAAAGTAAGGATTGGTATGTTTTCTTGGAATATTGACCCATTTATCATTATGTAACATACTTATTTTTCCATGATAAAATTTCCTTTTATTTCTGTCTGAAATTTACACATTTTCCTGGATTGTTAGGATTATGATTAAATTGTATATACTATTCCATCCATAGCTTTTTTTCCCCCAGTACTGGGGACTATATCCAGGACCTTGCACATGCTAGGCAAGTGCTCTACTGAATTACTGAATTACATTCCCACCTCCTTCTTCCTTTTGTGGTGCAGAGTTCTGAAACCAGGGACACTCTACTGCTGAGCTACATTGCTAGCCTTTTCTTTTTACTTTTTAATTTTGTAAACAGGGTCAGGCTAAATAGTCCAGAAGAGTCTCAAACTTGCACTTCTCCAGCTTTAACCCCCAAGTCACTGGAATTATAACCATGTGCCATTGTACCCTACTCTGCATCCCTTTTGAAATTTTTATTTTGAAATAGGGTCTTGCTAATTTGCACAGGCTGGAGTCAAACTTGTGGTCCTCCTTCTTAAGCTTCCTGTGTTGCTAGGACTACAGGCATGCACTATTGTGCCTGGCTCAGTCCCATTATTTTAAATCCATATATTCTACATAAAGTGAGTTTATAAACACTGAATTGTACCACGAGCTAGGTCTTATTTTTTTATCCACTCCTTCAATCTGTTTTTCATTTAGTATGTTTTCACAATTGATGCTTAATGTGATTATTGATGTAGGTGAATTAATATCTATCATATTCATTATGGCTTTCTATTGCACTTTAAACATTTCCCTATTTTTGTCTTTCATAATTTTTAATTGGCATTTTATATGATTTCATTTTATCTCCTTTATTACTATATCAAATGTAGCTCTATTTTTAAATAATTTTTGTTGTTTTTAATTGCTCTTTAGTTTTCAATATACTTTTACAATTAATGCAAGTCCAAAAACACTATATTATTTCACAGGCAGTATAAGTATTTAATAATAAAAAATTTGAATTTATTTTTCCAATTTTTTATATTATTGCTATCATTCATTTCTCTTACACATAAGCATAAAAATCAAATAAATTGATATTATTTTGTGAAAACAGTTATCTGTAGATCTATTGAAATAAAAATACCATTTGAGGGTTATATTAATTTATTCCTTCTCTAGTGATTTTCCTTTCTTCATGCACATGCTTGTTTCTTTTTTTTTTTTGCGGTACCAGGGATTGAACCCAGAGGGGTTCTACCTCCGAACTACACCCCCGGCCCTATTTCTTATACTTTATTTTGAAACCGGGTCTCACGAAGTTGTGGAGGGCCTCACTAAGTAGAGAGAGAGACAGGGAGAGAGAGAGATAGAGAGAGCTGAGGCTGGCTGCGAACCGCGATCCTCCAGTCTCCGCCTCCCAAAGTACTGGGATTACAAGCGTGCGCCACCACGCCTGGCTACATGCTAGTTTCTAACCTGTATCATTTTTCTTTTGTCTGAATTATTTTTATCAATTCTTCCAAGAATGCGCAATGAATTCCTCAATTTTTCTTTAAGAAAGTCTTTATTTCTCCTTCACATTTTTAAGTTTTAAAAACTTTAATATTATTTCATAAAACAAAATCAAAAGAACTGAAATTGTGATTGTAATTAAGCTTAATTAAAATAAACCATGTACTAAGTCAAATTTTGAATAAAGGGTTAAATGATTTGCAGGGTACAGAATTATTGATTGGTGATTTTTTTCTCAGCATTTAAACATAACTCCCCTCTCTTTTTGCTGAAATGGTTTCTAAGTAAAAGTTAGATGCACTGGGCATGGTGGCGCATGCTTGTAATCCCAGTACTTTGGGAGGCGGAGACCGGAGGATCTGGGTTCGCGGCCAGCCTCAGCTCTCTGTCTCTCTCTCTCTCTCTCTACTTAGTGAGGCCCTCCGCAACTTCGTGAAACCCGGTTTCAAAATAAAGTATAAAAAATAGGGTTGGGGGTGTAGCATGGAGGTAGAACGCCCCTGGGTTCAATCCCCGGTACCACAAAAAAAAAAAAAGAAAGTTAGGTGCAATTTTGTCTTCATTCTTTTATAAGTAATGTGGTTTATAGGTAATGTGGTTTGTAGGTAATGTGGTTTATAGGTAACGTCACCAGTTCTCTTTCAGTATTTTCTTCATCTTTGATTTTCTTCAGTTAGAATGTGATAAGCTCAAGCATAGTTACTTTGCCATTTATCCTATTGGGTATTCTCTGGACTTCCTAGATCTGTGGTTTGATTTCTGACATAAACTTGGAGAAATTCCCAGTCATTATTGCTTCAAATATTTCTTCTTTTAAAACTTTTGTAGTTGTCTCAACCATTCTGGTATATTCTGTTCTTTCTTTTTTAGTCATTTCTTTTTGTGGTCTTCAGTTTTGAAGAGAAACTATTGTCATATCTCACACTTCAATTTTTTTTTCTCTCAGTGGAGTCTAATCTGTTAAAGGACTCAACAAACTTATTTATTTTTTTGTGATACTTGGGATTCTACCTCCAAGCTACACCCCCAGCCCTAATTTTTATTCTTTATTTTGAAACAGGGTCTCACTAAGTTGCAGAGGGCCTCACTAAGTAGCTGAGGCTGGCCACGAACCTGCAATCATCCTGTCCTAGCTTCCCAAGTACTGGGATTACAAGCGTGCACCACCATGCCTGGCTAACAAACTTATTCTTTATTTCTGTTGCCGTGCTTTTATCACCAACATTGTTTTTGATTCTTTGACTACATTACTTGCATTGCCCATCAGTTCTTGCATATTGTCTACTTTCTCCCCAAAAGACATAGATTATCATTCATAATTAGTTTACATCCTTGATCTGATCATTGCAACAACACTCCTACCGTTCCTACCTCTTATATTTAGTAATTTTTTTTAAACTATGTTTTTCATCTTTTAAGATGTTCTCTAATTTGTGGTTGAAAGACATTGATGTACTGGAGAAGAAACTTTGATGAATAAGCCTTTAATTATATAATGGTAAGGTGTGGGCAAGGACAAGTGTATCATGGCTCTGTTTATATGTCTTTTGGTGAGCTTGTGTCTCTAGGTTATAAACTTCACCAGAGATTCTTAGTATTTATTTTGCCCCTTACATAAGGCTTAGTGGCTACAGTAGTCTGGAGTTGGTTTTTTTTTCCTGCAAGCTGGCTGGACACTGATAAAACCATGGGAGTTTACTCTCTGTTAGAATAATTTCTCCCATAGGCAGGCCTTGTTAAGAACAGGAATTCTGGCATAATTCACAATGGTTCCTTTTTTTCCCTCCCCATTTTGGAAGCTCAAGGTTATTTTTCTCTGATATTCACTGTGAGGACTTGATAGGCTGGTATCAAACTCCTGGGCTCAAGTAATACTCCTGCCTCCTGCCTCAGTCTCCCAAGATGCTGGGACTATAGTGTATGTTCTACCATGCTCATTCCCTGAAATGTTTAGCTGTTAGATCTGTCCATACTGAGTTTCCAGCAATTTGCCAATTATAGTGCAGGTTCTACTACTCTAGTAGTGAGTTCTGTGAAAGTTTCAGTTTGTGGATTTCTGCTCTGATAAATTGTGATTCTGTGGATTCATCTTCTTGGCTCTCTAGTTTTGGGGTCATCAGTTTGCACTGTGACCACATTTTTTCTAGTTAATTTAAATATTTATTTTTCTGTTTCTGTAATTTTTTACTTGTTAGGACAACATATCAACTTCTAAACTCCTTGCAATCTGACTCAAAACTTGATATCTACTTTCTTATTAATAAGTGAGACAATGTGATGACAACATTTCCCTTTGATATAAAGGCCTAATTTGGTTCAATTAAGTGGTGTGTATGTGTGTGTGTGTGTGTGTGTGTGTGTTTGTGTGTTTTTTTGTGTGTGTTATTGGGGATTGAACCTAGGGGTGTTCTACCTCTTAGCTATATCCTCAACCTTTTTTAATTTTTTTAAATTTCAAAACAGGGTACCTCTAAGTTACTGTATGCTTGCCAAGAACCTGCAATCCTCTTGTTTCAGTTTTCCAAATACTGGTATTACAGTTGTAATATACAACCAATTTTAAAGGTCCATGAGTTTTCATGTTTGTTACAATTTATGCACCTCCAACACACTTTCTGTTAGGTGTGTTTTTTTACTGGCAAACTAATGTGCTCTCTTCCACTTTAGCTCACTGGCAGTTCATGGCAGGAAGGTAAATTATACAAACTCTTTTCAGGTGGAAGTATCAGGTCCAAATATATACATTCTCTTTTAAATGTAGATTTGTTTGTTTGTTTGTTTTAAGCTGTGAGTCCAACCAACAAATTGAGCACAAAAAGAAAAAAGATACCATTTAGCACCTTAGTTTTTTGCTGTTGTTTGTTTAAAGTCTCTTTTATCCTTTAAGTCTCATAAAGGATACCTAATTATTTGGGGCTGGTCTAAAATATGTAGGCAAGTGCTAGTCACAAGCGGTAGGTCATAAATTTTTAAACCAAAATAAGTCCTTATAATCTAAATCATTGAACAAATGTAAGAATGTTGATTATTCAAAGTGATGAGGCTTTTGTGCTTAAGAAGAAATATATGAATATGGCTTATAAACCATTAAGATTTTTAAATGTTAAAACTGGGTGCTATTGAAGGGTTTGGACATGCAAAAAACTTGTCAATATTTCAGTTTTTAAATATAACAGGTATAAAGTAGTAAATACATTGGGTATAAAGTACTGAATACATCTTACATTGGGGCCATGGAAGAGAAATAGCAGAGTAAGTGGTTAAAGGACTGTTAATGAACTTCAGACAAGAGAGATGGTGGTATAGCTAGGTCAATGGTGGTTCCATTCCTAGTCTTTTGAGAAGTCTGCATACTGATCTCCATAGTGGTTGTACTAGTTTGAAGTCCCACCAATAGTGTATAAGAGTTCCTTTTTCCCCACATCTTTGTCAGCATTTATTGTTGTTTGTATTCTTATGTTTTTTTGTATAAAAGTTCTAGTTCTCCACATTCTTACCAGTATTCATTGAAAATGGACAGTAGACATGGAATGTTCAAGAGTTACAATAACAGCCTGTGAGTGACAAATATTTTTATAAATGTACTAGAAAAGGAAGATATAAAAATGACTTTAAAATTTCTTTATTATTAGTGAAGAAAAGTATTAACATTTATTCTCATAGAGATGCTGAAAGAGACATAGATGATATTTTCAGTATGCACAGAGTTCAAATGCAGATCCAGATATAGATACAGAGCTAAAGTCATGAGTTGGATCTCTGGAGAAGGTACTATACTGGACAAGTTGGACTTTATTTATAGAAGATAATTGGAGCTATGGGAATAGTTGAGATCCCCTAAGTAAAGAGCAAGAAGCAAAATGATCCTTAGAGTCTCAATGAACTAAAAAGAAAATAATATACAAAATGAACAGTGCACCAAGAAAAGTATAAAAAAGTTCTAAGAACAAAGGAAAGATAGAGATTAGGGATAAAAAAAACAGTAAAATTTCGTATCATTACATCTCCTTTCTGTAGGAGGGAAAGGCATTCAAGAAAATCAACTGTCATTGCCAGTCAGTTAAGATAAAGACTTATTAGAGCAAAACTAACTCTTACCTTACCTGAAAATGTTAGTAGAAGTGAGAGGATATCTTTGGCTACAGTTGTAGAATAATGATATTTTAAAACAGGGCATAAATTTGGAGATTTCTACATGTCTCTTAGTATGGGCTGGCCATTCTCTGACATTGAGGGTGTGTAAGGAGTGTTGGGGTGTGGAGGTAGGTGCCAGTGTTTGAAAATAGTAAGGATAGTTGAAATAGACCTTGTAATCATTTGATAGTCAAAAAGTATCTTTGGGTTTATTTGAAAAAATCAAATTTTATGTTACTACATCTCCAGATATTCCTCAGCAACAACCAGTGCCTGATTAATATGAGATACAGTGAAGGAGGGCAGTTAGAACAATCCTGCATTGGATGTTTGCTGGATCAAGAGAGTGAAAGAGCCGGGCGTGGTGGCTCACACTTGTAATCCCAGTACTTTGGGAGGCGGAGACCGGAGGATCTGGGTTCGCAGCCAGCCTCAGCTCTCTCT
>PVJS01004130.1:0-39406 GCA_004027185.1 Glis glis
AGGAGAGGAGAGGAGAGGAGAGGAGAGGAGAGGAGAGGAGAGGAGGTGAGGCAGGGTGAGGAGAGGAGGGGAGAGAAGAGGAGAGAAGGGACCTGACTCCTTCAATTATGGTCCAGAACTCCTATGACCTGCTGGCGACTCCGGAAGGCCAGTGGAGTAATTTGGTCCAAGTCCAAAGGCCTGAGAATCAGGGAGCCACTGGTGTCTAGGAGTTCAAAGGCCCCCAAAAAACAGGAGCTCCAAGGTCCACGGGCAGGAGGAGATGGGATGCCCCAGCTCAAAGAGAGGAAGTTTGCCCTTCCCCTGCCTTTTGGTTCTTTCTGGGCCCTCGTTGAATGAATGACGCCTGTCCATGTTCATTAAGGCCGTTCCCTTTTACTCAGTCTACTGACCCAATTACTAATCTCTTCCAAAAACACCCTCGCACGCACCCGGAAGTAATGTTTTACCACCTCTCTGGGCATCTTCAACCCAGTCAAGTTGACATATGAAATTAACCACCAAACCTGGTGACCTATGTTCCTCTAACAGGACAAGATGGGACACATGGGGAGTATTGGGAGATCCTCAATTCCAAGGACAAGCATGGGTCATCTTAATGGGCTGCCAGTCTTACCAAAGGTAAGCAATTGAAAACATGAAGGTGTACATTAAAACAAGCACTTTCAGCCAGGCGTGGTGGCACACACTTATAATTCCAGTATTTGGGAGGCTGAGACAGGAGGATTGCAGGTTCGCAGCCAGCCTCAGCAACTTAGTGAGGCCCTCTGCAACTTCGTGAGACCCTGTTTCAAAATAAAGAATAAAAAATAGGGCTGGGGGTGTAGCTTGGAGGTAGAATGCCCCTGGGTTCAATCTCCAGTACTGCAACAAAACAAAACAAAACAAAAAAACAAAAAATGAGCACTTTCGTTTTTGTAAAGAGAGTATTGATTTTGCATTACCTGCAAAATCCACATAAATGCACGCATGTGTGTGTGTGTGTGTGTGTGTGTGTGTGTGTGTGTGTGTGTGTGTATTTTACTGAGGATTGAACCCAGGAGCATTCTACCTCCAATCCACACACCCAGCCCATTTTATTTTTTTATTTTGAGACAGGGTCTTGCTGAATTGCTGAGGGTCTCACTGAGTTGCTGAGGCTGGCCTCAAACTTGCGATTCTCCTGCCTCAGTCTCCCAAGTACTGGGATTACAGGCGTGCTCCACTGTGCCCAGCTTCCACAAAACTTTTAGGTGGGGGAAAATGCAATGAATTTTGAGCTTGTAAGCAGCTTCGGAAATCCCATGGCCCTCTGCTCGTGTACCCCCATGTTCTGCAGGTCCAGTTGGAAAAGCCAGATGGGGCAGGCAGGGGAACAGATTGGAAGGACCAAAGAACTGAATTAATGACAAGATTGCAGAGATCTGCGAGTAGAATAGCTGAACAGTAAAAAAAAAGCTAGTCTGAGAACCACAAGACATAATATTGAAGCCCAGATGTGCCAAGAACCACCCTCATGAGGTTTGGGAGCCAAGACGAGTACCAGGGGCCTGACCCTTCTTGCCATCAACCAGGAAGTTTTCCTTTCTCTCTTAGCTTGGGTTCCCCAAGAAGAATTCTGGTCTCTATACCCTGAGACCAGAATTCAAGCATGAGCAATTTTTGTGGAACTGGGGATTGAACCCAGGGGCATTCTACCTCCGAGCTACACCCCCAGCCCTTTTTATTTTATTATTTATTTTGAAACAGGGCCTCACGAAGTTGCAGAGGGCTTCACTAAGTAGCTGAGGCTGGCGGCGAACCTGCGATTCTCCTGTCTCAGCCTCCCAAGTACTGGGATAACAAGTGAGCACCACCGCGCCTGGCAAGTATGAGTAATTTATCCAGGAGGGGATCCCAGCTTGGGGAACAGCACCGGGGGAGAAGGGAAGTGAGATGGAGAAGGAGGGTAATCAATTCAGGATGCATCATCCAGCAAGTTACCACTGTGGACAACTGGAAGTCAATCCCTCTGGGGAACTCTGGAAGATACAGTAGAACAAGCCTCAGACCCACCTAAGGCAAGGGGGCTGGGGCATGTACACGTCGGCCCCCACAGCCATCAGCTGAAGGTGCTAGGGGCAGAGTGGTCTTGAATTCCCTGTCAGTCTGGCCTCAAGTAGAGTTGACTCCAGAAGACAAAGAAAGCCTTTGGGCAACGAGACACAGGGGCCTGAAGTTGGAAATGAGCATGCGTGATAGGGTGAGGGGAGGGGTATTGATGAGGCCAGACAGCAGTGCCCATCCCTCTGCAAGAGGGATCTGGTCCTCCTCTTTGAGAGTTAAGCAGGAGACATGGCAGCAGATGTCAGCCTGTAGGTAAAACTGTGCTCCACCACTACCAAGCACTTACATGCAGGTGGTGTGCTAGGTACTTCTACTTTGGTCCTCCCTGCAAACTCAGGGTAGGCACTGTGAATTATAGGTGAGGAGATTGATGATCAAAGTTCAAGGGACTTCTGCATAGTCTCAACCACTGGCAAGCCTGGAGCTCCAACCTGGAGTCCATTGTGTTAACTTCTGTCTACATAGCAAGCATGAGCTAGCTTCCCTTCTTATTGTCACTGTCAAAATACCTGATAACATCCACTTAAAAGGAGGAAAGGGAGTCGGGCATGGTGTTGCATGCCTGTAATCCCAGTACTTGGGAGGCTGAGACAGGAGGATCTCAAGTTTGGGGTCAGTCTCAGCAACTTAGCAAGACCCTCAGCAACTTAGTGAGACTCTGTTTCAAAATAAAAAATAAAATAAAAAGGGCTGGGGGTGTAGCTCAGAGGTAGAATATCCCTGAGTTTGGTCCCCAGTACCAACCACAAAAAAAAAGGTTTATTAGGGCTCAGGGTTTCAGAGGTTTTAGTCCATTCACTTTGGGCCTGTGGTGGCACAGTACATCATGGCAGGACTGTGTGGCAGAGGAGGAGGCAAAGAGACAGACAAGAAGGGACTATGGTTCCATTATCCCCTTCAAGGGCACACCCCCATGACCTAACTTCCTCCCATGAGGCCCCACCTCCTGAAGATTCCACCACCTCCCAGTAGCACAGCAGGCTGCTAACCACGCCTTCCGCACATGGATATTTAAGAGCCAAACCACAGCAGCCCTGACAGGATGCGTCATAAGGATTTTATAACATGTGATGGAGCCTTCCTACTTCGCCACAGCTTTTTGGACCAAGGGTACAAAGCGAACTGTTTGCCTGTGCAGGGCCGTGTGGGGCCCGACTTGGACAGATGAACTGGAGAAGCCGGACCCTTCCTACCCTAGGATCTATGACTCGTAACAGAGACATAGGTAGTCAGCAGAGTGAACCAAGTGGGGTGTGGGTAGGCTGGATCCACAGATGCCACAGATCCCAGTGGCCATCCCCCTTCCTTCCGGTCTCCTCACGTCTTCATACTGATTAATTTAGGTACTGGGGATTGAACCCAGGGGGCATTTGTTCCACCTCTGAGCTACATCCCGGAACTTTTTTTTTTTTTTTGAAACAGGGTCTTGCTAAGGGTCTCACAAATTGGTTGAGGCTGTCCCTAAACCTGTGATCCTCCTGTCTCAGCTTCCCAAGTACTGGGATCTCAGAGGTGCTCCACTATGCCCAGCTTCTTAATTTTTTATTAAAGAACTACCTTCCTCATTCTATGCAACCTTGGTGTAGCCGTGAGTCAAGATGTCAAGTTATCCTGCCATCTCTGCCTGATTCCACTGACCCAGTGTTTCAGCCAGCATTCTCACTGCCGTGACCCACAACTTAGAGGAAGGGAGATTTATTTGCTCACAGTTCTGGCGATTTCAGAGGTTTCAGTCCATGTTAGGCCACGTCTGCAGAGCTCAGGTCATGGTGCGGGAAGCAGAGAGAGCAGAGGTGACTCTGCTCTCACATCATGGAGGCTGGAAGCAGAGAGAGCAAGAGGAGGAGGGGCATATATATAGTTCCCAAGGCCACACCCCCAGGGCCACACCCTCCCTAGCAACCAAGCCTCTCCTCCAACATGGCTGCCTTATCTACGACATGGGGCCTAGGGGACATTGTAAATTCAAACCACAGCACCCATGCTGGGTAACTGGTCTCCCTCCCTCTAGGGAACTTGCTCTTTGGTGGAGACAGCCATTGAGGGCAGGGCTCTGAAGTGACCATCCTCTTTCCTGCTACCTAGATCCCTGGAGTGTCTCTTCTAAGGCCTGGACCTTGGCCTTGCCCTTCCTTTCCCACAGTGCCTTGCAGCAATGCTCTGTAGTCCTACACTCGCTGCTCCTGGGTACACTTCAGTCACCCAGTGCTTTCCAGAACAACACAACAATGTGTTTTTGCCTCTCATGGCTCTGGGGATTGACAGGATCAGCTGGTGGTTCACTTGGGGTCCCTCGCACAGAGTGGGGCTGAGGTTACATTCATCTGAAGTCTTCTCTGCTCACCTGTGTGGTGCCTGTCTAGGAAGCTGGTCAGGCTTCTTCCTCCCCATCCCCACGTGGTCTCTTCTCATGGTTGGCTTGGGCTTCCTCGCAGCATGGTGGTCTTGGTGTGCTGGATTGTTCCATGGCTGCTGGCTCCTCCCGGAGTGAGTGTCCTAGAGACACCTTCAGGACATGGCAGTGGGAAACAGAGAGAGCCCTGGAGCAGAGGGACTCCGCTCTCACCTCATGGAGGCAGGAAGCAGAGCAAAGGGAGGAGAGAGATGGCTGTAAGGCATTTCTTCCACTGCACTCCTGGTCAGCCTGATTCAAGGAGGTAGAGGAATGGATCATCTCACCAGAGGGAGATGACTCATGCACACAGGGAGGAAAGACGGACAGATGCTGGCCAGCTCAGAGACAGACTGCGCACTCCGCTGGCTCTTTTTTTCGAGTGTGCATGATTCTCTGCCTGAGGACATCCTCTGACAGGAAGAATGTCACACCAGCCTGTGGAGGACCAGAATTCAGAAGAGTCAATGCCCCACATTACCTCAAACTAATGGTAAATGGGAGTTGAAGATAAATGCCCCAGCTTCCTCCCACTCTCCTGGGTTATTTCAGAGGTCCCAGAGACACCCTGTGTTGGTCACCTTGCTGTCCTGACTTCTTTCTCCACCTATGCATCCCAAGACCTCTCTCTCTCTCTCTCTCTCTCTCTCTCTCTTTCTCTCTCTCTCTCTCTCTCTCACACACACACACACACACACACACACACACACACACTTGTGCTCAAATCTTTTTCTCAAAGTTTGTTTCTGAAACACCTACTGAGAGCCCCACACTCTCCCCAAATATTCATTTCTTGGGTAAGTTAAACGGGTTTCTGTTGCTCACAACCAAACATTAGTAAATGGTAGCTGGGTGCGTGCGGTGGCACATGCCCATAATCTTAGTACTTAGGAGGTTGAGACAGGAGTATTGCATGTTTGAGGCTAGCCTTGGCAACTTAGTGAGACCCTCAGCAACTTAGCAAGACCCTATTTCAAAATAAAAGGGCTGGGGGTATAGCTCGGAGGTAGAATGCCCCTGGGTTCAAGCCCCAGTATCAAACAAAAAAAAGAGAAGGAGAGAAAGTTTGAAACTTTTGCTTGTGTATGTGGTATTGGGATTGAACCCCAGAGCATTCTACCTCTGAGATATACCCTCAGTCCTTCTTATTTTTGAAGCAGTGTCTCACTAAGGTACTACACACTGGCCTGGAATCTGAGATCCTCCTGTCTTAGCCTCCCAAGTACCGAGATTACAGGCATGCACCCGGATGAAAGTTTGAATCTTAATGGGATAGAGAGATTTAGTGAAGGCTGATGTGAGAGGCTGGTAACCCCGAGGACAATCTAGGGGCATTGTCATCACGATGGCAGAGAAGAGGCAGTACCTGAGGGGCAGAGACGAGAGAGGCAGCGGAAGGGAAACAGGAAGATGAAGACCAGCTTCCCTCCCTGGGGATGTATGTGGCTGTACTCTTTCCCTGCTCCTGGAGACGGTTGAGAAAACTGTAGCTCACTGTGGAATAAGGCACAATTTCTAGGACTTCTGGTCAGAACTAGGTGGTGAGGGGTTGCACAAGTATTCAATCACTGTTTTGAGTCCACATGAGGTATGTGTATCAGGAGATCTGAAAACTCAAAAAACACAGTTGTTCCCCCTCAATACATGAAAACATTGAATCAAAAAGCATGGGCTACACCTGGAATGGTAGGTTCAGTGACTTAGCCAAATAAAACCATCAAAATCTGACTTTTTTTTATACTGGGGATTTAACCCAGGGGCATTCTATCTCCATGCTATACCCCAAGCCCCTTTTATATTTGTTTATTTTGAAACAGGGTCTCACTAAGTTGCTGATGGTCTCTCTAAGTTGCTGAGGCTGGCTTCAAACCTGTGACCTTCCTATCTCAGCCTCCCAAGCATTGGGATTACAAGTATATGCCCCCACACCCAGATAAATCTGACCCTTTTATACTGGGATAAGAGTAGAGCACCCAGGTATGTCATCTACACTGGGACACTTGAGTGAGTGACACTTGAGGATTCCATGGATAACTAAGCAGGATCCTGAGCCAGTGATTCAGGAGTTCGGGAGACCCGGGGCGTGTTCTGCTATCCCTGCTGGAAGGCATGTTTAGCTGGTGAGTGAAAGTCTGTGGTCTGAACCTAAATAGAACACGTTATTGTAATAATCCTCCTAGGTAGATACCGAATGGTGAAAATTTCCCTAGTCACAGAGTTTAAAGATGCATCTGGATGTGTGCCCAGCCCTACCCCTTCCTGATGATTCCTAAGCCTCAACCAGGCCAATTTCCTTTTCTGTACACTGGAGATGATTTCACACCATTCACGGGGTTGTTGTGAAGATAAAGGCTGATATGCATAAAAGCACCTTGTAGACTCTTGTTCAGCAAATGCATACCGATATTGGTCTATTTGTTGGTAAATCTAGACAAGCGCAATGCATAAAAAAGCTTAGACCTGACACACGAGTTCTGGAAAACTATGAAAAGAATTGCTCCATGTTTCCACCCTGGCCTCAAATGCATAAATCCTGCTTATTTCTTGTTGGGGCACGCCCTATCACAGCCCACCAGGCCCCGCCTCTCATTCAACTGGAAGGCGGTTTTTGACCCTTTGAACTTTGAACACCTTTCTCCTTGGAGAGAAAGAACGGCTCAACTGTTAAGTGAAAAGGGGTGTATATCCCTTGTCTCTATTAACACCACTCCATTTCCTGAGAACAGGCAAGAGCAGTAGCTTGTGTTCAGCATTTGGATGCCTCGGCGGCTGGCTCAAGGGGTAACATGGAAAAACTTATAGGGCATAGAAGAATACCATGGGGGTTTTCAACTGTAAAAGAAGACCACACACATGGTCCCATGTGGATTGCGACCTGGATCATCTTCAAAAACATGGAAGTTGCGTCCTCTGCAGCCATGCGTAGGCCTGGTTTAATTAAATGTAGGCCACAAACGGGCTGGCAAACACTGCACTGAATTGCTGTTGATTTCTGTGGGAGAAATTTCCCACAGCTCCGTGCTCCCTGATAAGATAGTGCATGTGGAGAGTACAACCTGAATGCTCAGCAGATGGTACCATCTGTTTTTCCATCAGTTTGCATTTAGCAGGAAACCCCCAAGATGTGTTTTGACACAAGCATGCTTTTTTCCTGCCCTACATTTTGAAATGGCTGTGTTTGGAGGCTAATTAAATCCATATGCTTCTGATTCATTTACACTTAACTCATCAAAATGTTGTTTTGTAATAGCCATTTGAAGTCCAAGGCGCCTCTCTTGAGCCTTCCTTTTTCTAAACACCAGGAAGTTACGGTTTGCCAGCCAATAGTAGGGCTCATGTACCCAAAGGTTCAAGTACGGTTCAAGACAAGATCGTAGACCCAAGAGATTGTCGTGGTTAGGAATTGTCCCAATGTATCACTGTCAAATGTGGGCTGTGACTTTGAATCTTCTGTTACTATCCGAAGACACTGCTCAGAATGGCAGGGAAAAAAAAAAGTCTATAAGAGAAAAAGGAAATTATGTTAAGATCTCTGGGCCCAATAGGGAAATTTTCTTTAAATGGCAATTGGGTAGTTCTTCTGTTTTTAAAGAAGAGCTCTCATTAAGCATAACTAGGATTTATAACTGAAGGTTTCATGCCAACCCCGACCCAGAAGACAATAATCTCAATGCCATGCATTTTTGCTATCAGGTCTTATTTATAGTTTTTAAAAAACATATTGCCATAGTTTGAATCTGGAATGTCCTCCAAAGGCCCCTGTGCCTTTGGGCCTTGTCCTCAGTTTGACACTATTTGGAGGCAGTGGAACCCTTAAGAGGAGGGGCCTAGTGGAAGTTAGGTCACTGGAGGTGTGACCTTGAAGGGAATATTGGTGCCCCAGTCCCTTCCTGTCTCTCTTTGCTTCCCAGTTACCTTGAAGTGAACAGGCCTCCTCTGCCTCACACTCCTGCCATGAGGTACTGAGCTGTCACAGCCCCAAAGTGACAGAGCCAAGTGACCATGGACTGAAACCAGGAACCAAAATAAACATTTCTGCCATTTAAGTTTATTATCTCGGGTATTTTGTCACAGTGATGGGACGCTAACACAGTTATCCATAACTTGGATTTAAAAGAAAATAACTCATATTTTTTCAATATTCTACTGGAGCATTATCTTGGAGCCCACCAATAAGGTCAACTGGTTTTCTGGATTTGTAATCTTTGACTTAATATTTATTACTGTTTAGGGCCTAGACTCTATAAAGTAAGATTTTTAGTTAGTGAAGTTGAAAATTATTTTTGTACATTAGAGTAACAAAGTGTTTCTATCCAGGAGAAAAGATACCTCCAGGGATTGCCATTTTGTTACCTTATAGGGCCACGACCAGTTTTGTATCTAAGCAATATTTCAGCATTTTTTCTTTGATTGACTATATATGCCAGTCTTTCCTCAAATCAGCTCTTACCACTTGTTTGGTTCACCTATCAAAACACTAAATAAATCCTTAAGAGCCAGGTACCATGACACATGCCTGTAATCCCAACACTTAGGAGGTTAGGTTAGGAGGATTGCAGGTTCAAGGCCAGCATAATGCAGTAACTTAGCAACACCCTGTTTCAAAGTTTAAAAAGGACTGGGGGTATAGCTCAGAGGTAGAACCCTCCCTGGGTTTCATCCTCAGTACCACAAAAAATAAAAATAAAAATAAATCAATCATTAAAACTCACTAAATATGCATTTGAGAGCCATTTTTTCAGCTTTTTGAAAATTATACTTTGAAGTTTCACAAGCCTCAGGACTGGCTTAAGTAATGTATGTCTCCCATTTAAGTCTATAACTATGTAAAGCAAATGGGCATTCAAATAGTTAAAACCTAAGTCAGTGCGGCACTGGAAAGGGCCCTAACCCTCAGCCAAGAAGAGAAGAGGAAAGGGGGTTTTGCACAGTTATTGAGTTTACAGACTGGATCTTCTTTCATCCCTGTAACTCTGGAAGGGAGGCAGCGCCCCACCTTCCAGGTGAGAAGAGGGAGGCAGGGAGAGGTTAGGCACTGGCCCAGGGTCACGCAGCTGGGGAGAAGCCCCTCTAGGATCTGAACAGGTAGCTGTCAAACCCCAACCCCATATCTCCCCCTTCCCTGTAGAGTGACAGGCTGGTGCGATGGGAAGGAGGAGCTGACCCAGCAGGACCAGCCAGGCAGTGGTAGCCACAGCCGAGTCCTCCACTGGGAAGTCGGCAAGAATTCCCCTGTGATACATCAGTGGCTCAGAATAAACGCTTTAAAGGTCTTACGAAGTGAAACGTCAGCCTCAGTTACTTTTATTACATTGCATAAATAAGCACAAGCCTAACACCAGGGATTGGTGGGGGGACGAGTTTACTTCCCGCTCCTCTACTGGAGTAACATCCACGCTCACCGCGCAGAGCCCTGGCTGCCTGGTCCTCCCCAGGGAGAAGAGCGTTTCTGATTGGTGAGTTGGTGAGAGGAACTGGGCATGCGCAGTTCCCCCCTTCTGCATCCACAGAGAGCCCTCGCGCACCTGAAGCCAGCTAATTGTGTCTGAGGCCACAGGGTCAAGTTCATTTCTGGGGCGACACGAAACACCCTCGAGAGAACCCCACAAAGCCATGGCCACCAGTCTCCTTTTATCAGTTACGTTTTGATCTGCATCTGTCTGATTTCCTGCATCTCTGCCAATGGTTCTGAACCCAGCCCAGGAAGAGAGGTAGCATGATTTGTTAACGCCTTTGAAACCCAACAAGTATAAACAAACGGTGCTATAGAAGTCCAACTCAAATTAACAAATCCCATGTAAACAAAACTTCAAGAATGACAGAATCATGGTAAGCGCTCTCATCGGTGTGCTGTGACAGATGGATTCTGCTGTCTCCTGGAAACAAAGTCGCTGGTATCAGTGCGAATGTGGCTCCCAGTGAGCCTCACGATGGCTCATGCCAGCTCGCTCTCACCCACTCCTGCTCTCCTCTTTCACACTGATTTGAAACCTTCCTTTACAAGGCGCACTTGGGTGTAGTTTGCCTTCGGTTGGCACAGATTCCTCATTACTCAAATCTTCCCCATTAACTCAAGACAATCAAAATATTTCTACTGGGCACTAATAGGATCCCAAACAGAAATGCAGACGCAGGCGTACACATCTGCGGTCATGGTGGATTATCCAATGTACACCTGCATCAGTGTTTCCCAATGTTTTCATTATTATACACTTAAGGAACTCTTTCAGACTTTGTTTTCTAGTCCTTGCCTCTAAGAATTATTATTATTATTATTATTATTATTATTATTATTTAGTACTGGAGATTGAGCCCAGGGTCATTCTACCTCCAAGCTACACCCCCAGCCCTATTTTATGTTTAGTTTGAAACAGAGTCTCACTACTTGCTGAGACTGTCCTCCAACCTGCGATCCTCCTGTCTCAGCCTCCCAAGTACTGTGATTACAAGCATGCACCACCACGCCTGGCTCTATGAAAATTTAATACCATAGACATTCAGATATTCTGTATTTGTTTATATGCTGTATATATCTGTGATTTATATATAAAAAGGTTATGATCTTCCACCACCACACCCAACAACCATTTTTTGCCCCCTAAGGAGTAATATAGTCCCCTTAGAGAATGTGATCTATATCAATACTATATAATAAAAATAGAATATAAGGAGCTGGGGTATAGCTCAGCAGTAGGGCACATGCTTAGCATGCACAAAGCCTTGGGTTCAATCCCCAGCACTGCAGAAAGGATAGGAAAAGAAGAGAAGAGGGGAGAGGAGGGGAGGAGGGGGGAAGAGATAATGTGGGCCACATATATAATTTTAAATATTCTAGCAGTATATCACATAGCACATTTTAAATACACTCAATATTTATTTGTCAAATAGATCTCAATAAAGCAAGGAAATTTTTTCTAGTGGACACATAAAGAGGTAGAAAGGAACAGATAAAATTAATTTTTCTAACGTATTTTACTCAACCAATATATCTGTTACTGTTTGGATATAATATGTCCCCCAGAGACGCTCACGTGTTAGTGCAGCTAGGTTCAGAGTTGTGATATGGCTGGAAGAGGTAGATCACGGCCGGAGAAGGTGGATCGCAAGGGGGTGTGGCCTTGGGGACTGTATTGGTCCTTGGCCCCTTCCTCTCTCGCTGTCTGCTTCCTGGCCACCATGAGGTAAGAATGGCTTTTCCTTCTCCACCATGCCCTTAGCCCTTGATGGCAGGGCCTCTACCTTAGAGCCAGCCAACCATGGAGTGAAATCTCTGAAACCTATCAACTCATGAACCAAATAAACCTCTCCTCCTCTAAGTTGTGCTTATCAGGTAGTTTAGTAACAGCGATAAACAAGCGGACTAATACAATAGCCAAAATATTATTTCAACAGGTAATAATATAAAAACTTACTAATGAAATATGTTATATTCTTTTTTTCTTCCTAAGTCTTCAAAATCCAACGTGTGCTTTGCACTTAAAGCACAACTCAATGTCTGACAGTCACATTTTAAGCGCTCGGCAGCCATATGTGGCCAGTGGCCACAGTATTGGACAGTGTGTTGTAAATAATCCAGAATGAGACTATATTAATCATTTTAGCTTACCTAAAAGCCATGGTTATTCTCAGAACACTTGCAAACTGCAGGAAATATGTCTGCGGACCTCCAGAGATCTACAGATTGCAGTACTTGGAAAAGTACCCTTAGGTATTTCACACATAATCAAATTGCTTCCTCTGACGGGAATTGACTGTGAGGATAAAAGGGAAAGTTAGGAGGAATAAGAACTGGTTTTATCTCGAGAAATGGAATCCTGTGTCTTGCCATCATCATTCCCAGCAACTGAATAAAGGAACCCTAAAGTCACAATGGTCCCTCCTTATCCACAGGGGATACGCTCCAAGACCCCCAGTGGACGCCTATACACAAGCATTGTGACATTTAGCCCGTCTGATAACTGAGACAGCTACTAAGTAACTAATGGGTGGGTGGCATATATATCATGGATTCCCTGGAAAAAGATGATTCACATCCCCAGCAGTGGAGTGGGACAGTGAGAAATTTCATCATGCTACTCAGAGTGTCACACAATTTAAAACTTCAGCATTGTTTATTTCTAGAATTTTCCCCTTAGTATTTTCCGACAGTGGCTTCTACTTGCTATGCACTGTTCTCCACACCTCCTGCACCTGGTGTCGTCTGCCGCCCCACAGCTTCACATCCTTGCCTTGTTTCTAGATGTGCTCTTGGTTCTGCTTTCTCTCCTACATGTCTCCCAGCCCAGCCCAGGGGATGGGATCTCTCCAATTTACAGCACCTCGTGGAAGTGGAACGTTCTCTCTAGCATGCTGGTCTGGGTCTCCTGGGTAGAATTGTGAAGAGCGAGAAGTGATCTCTCCCAGACTTTGCTTGCACAGCCACCCATGCCAGGAGGCCACCTCTGCTCTGAGCCCCGCCCACCTCAGCCCTCCTCGCTTTCTGGAGGCAAAGCTCTCTCCAGAGTCTTTGGTCACCGGCTACCCAGGGAAAAAGATAAGAGAAGAGAAAAGAGAACAAAAAAGAACACTTTTAATCTTTCTAAAGTTGCGACTCAAAACTCTATTCCCTTCACAGTGGCCCCGTTTTTCACCATCTCAAAGACTCCATATTGTCCTTGAATTTCTTTTATTTTTTATTTTTTGGTATTGGGGATTGAACCTGGAGTCACACTACTGCCAAGCTACACCCCCAGCCCTTTTTATTTTTTATTGTGAAATAGGGTCTAAGTTGCTGGGGGCCTTGCCAAGTGGCTGAGGCTGGCCTCAAACCTGCGATCCTCCTGCCTCCTCCTCCCAAATCCTGGGATTATAGAAGTGCACCGCCACACTCCGCTTATTTTTTTTTTATTTTGAAATAGGGTCTCGCTAAATTGCTGAGGTTGGCCATGAACCTGAGATCCTCCTGTCTCAGCCTCCTAATAATAGAATTACAGGCCTGCTCCACCACTTGACTTGTGTTTAGAATGGTCTTCCATTGGAAAGAGAGAAGAAAGGGGAGCCCTGAGCTCTCCCTAGACATGAGAACAACCAACAGTCTGGCTTTTGGTTGCATCCTATAGCTGTTCCGTGCGCCCTCTCTCCACGCACACACCCGCACCCCCAGTCTTTGCATTTGGACTAACATTAAAAGCAGCTTGCTTTGCTTCTGCACAGCGGTTCTCACCAGGGGTGATTTGCCCCCTACCCCTAGGGGATATTTGCAATGTCTGGAGCCCTTTCTGGTAGTCACAGCTGGGACTAAGCATGCTACTAGCATCTCGTGGGTAGAGGCCAGGCATGCTGCCAAATATCCTACAACGCACAGGACAGCCCTCACACACAACAAAGGATTAGCCATTCCAAGATGTCAATAATGTCGAGAAACCCTGAGCTTTGAAGGAAAAAGTTTTGTAGTTTTTTTTTTTTTTTCTGTGCTGATGAAAGGTGGCCGGCAGCAGGAAGGGGGAGCCAGCGATTGAGGAGACCTGGAATGTAGGGGACAGCCTGCAGGGGACTGCCAGAACTCTGCTGGAATGCCCAGAGGCCTTCAGATTATGTTCCTGCAAGAGGGTGGAGCCATGGACTGTGTGAGAACTTTCAAGAAGGAGTAAAATTAGCCATGCGTTGTGGCACACCTATAATTCCAATACTTGGGAGATTGAGACAGGGAGATTGAGCCAGACTCAGCAATGTAGTGAGATCCTATTTAAAAAAAAAAAAGAGAGAGAGAGATTAAAAGGGGGTAGGCGTGTAGCACCGGGGTAGACTGTCCTGGGTTCAATCCCCAGGACCACAAAGAAAAAAGAAAAAAAACTTACAGGATGCGGAGAACCACAATCCATAAAAGACATTTAAGAAAAACCATCTCAACCGGGTGTGGTGGTGGTGGTGGTGCACGCCTATCATCCCAGTACTTGGGAGGCTGAGACAGGAGGATCACAGGTTCAAGACCAGCCTCAGCAACTTAGCAAGACCCTGTTTCAAAATAAAAAAATAAAAAAGGCCGAGGGTATAGCTCAAAGGTGGAATGCCCCAGTTCAATCCCCAGTGCTCCCCCCAAAAAAATATGGAGTAAAATTTGAATCTTCAGAGTGTCCAGGTGCCAGGCCCAGACCAGAATCTACAACATTTCAAAGATGGGAACTTGCCCACAGTGCTCCAAACGCCTCAGCAGAAACATGAGGGAGAACACCGGCCCCGGCGTACACGGGCTTCCTCGTCTATGGATTCCATCAACCACTGACAGAAAATGCTCAGAAGGCAAAGACCGTACTGAACATGTAGACTGTTCTTGTCGCTATTCCCTAAACAATACGGTTTAACAACTACTCACATGGCATTTACACTAGAGTAGGTATCACAGGAAATCTAAAGAGGTTGGCAGTATCTGGGAGGATGTGCATAGGTTATATGCAAATATTATGCCTGCCTTTTTTTTTGTACTGGGGATTAAACCCAGAGATATTCTACCTCCAAGCTACACCCCTAGCCCTTTTTATTTTTTATTTTGAAACAGGGTCTCCCTAAGTTGCTGAGGGTCTCGCTAAATTGCTGAGGCTGGCCTTGAACCTGTGATCCTTCTGTCTCAACCTACCAAGTACTGGGATTACAGGCATGTGCCACCATGCCTGGTTTACTATGCCATTTTATATAAGGGACTCAAGCATCCACAGATGTTTTATCCACTGGGATTCTGGAATAAATCCCCCACAGATACCAAGGGACAGCTGGTTTGGGGCTAAGGGGCAGCTCGGGAATAGAAGAATAAAATAGCCTATGTCAACCTTCTGGAGCAACCACCTGTGAGAGCAATGCCCCCAGCCCTGGGTTTGCAGTGGCCAGGCCCCCAGTGGCTCTTCTATGAGCCAGGCCTTCATCTAAGCGCTTCTCTACATGATGAGAAGTCCTGACTGGCATCCTCCATTCACAGCAAGAAAATCTAAGGCACAGAGAGCTTAAACAATTAGCCCAGAGCCTCAGAGCTGGCCCAGCGAGTAGCAGGGTTCTAAGCAGATCACTGTATGCTGGGGAGCCTTTTTGCCCTTGGCCATCCGGCCACGATGCTGCTCAGTGTGGAGATCCAGGGCAGAGGTTGACACCTTCAGATCAGGAAAGCCAGGAGTGTGGACACTGTACCACACCTCTGCCTGGGTCGCCATGTCAGCCTCCACTTGGCCCGGAGGAAGCTCGAGAAGCAGCCGGGTTCTTGCAGGCTGCTTCGCTTCATGCCCTCCTCGCCCTCCATTCCCCATGAGCCATCAGTGGAAAACCCACTCACTGCACCCCACCTGCCTGCTCCACAGCGAGTGTAGACGCACAGAGGCACCAAGGTCTGTGCCCCGACTCAGCAGTTCCAAGAAACAACTGAGAACCCTGCTTGATCCCGACCCTCTGGAGCTGGCAGTAGTGGGAACACAAGCATTTCATAAATGTTCCTCCAGGAAGGGAGGTGAGCTCACTTCCTGAGGAAATGACTGCAGGGGGTGTCTGCAGGGGCCAGCCAGGCCCGGCGCTAAAACATCTAAATCGGCCCACAGTGTAATCAAGCATGATTTTTTTTTTTTTTTTTGTACTGAGGATTGAACCCAGGGGCATTTTACCTCTGGGCTACAACCCCAGCCCTATTTTATTTTTTATTTTGAAACAGGGTCTCACCAAGCTGCAGAGGGCCTTGCTAAGTTGCTAAGGCTGGCCTCAAACCTGTGATCCTCCTGTCTCAGCCTCCCAAGTACTGGGATTTCAGGCCTCTGCCACTGCACCCGGCTTCAGGCATGAATGTTGATTCATATAGATTATGCGTATTTGCACGCTCCTTTATTATTTTCTTCACATGCTCGCTCTATGGAGTTATCCCGGGCAACCTCCAGGGCTCATCAGCTTTTTGATGCGGTAAAAACTAGTCACTTTGAAATAGTTGGTGACCAAAGAGAAATCAAAGTCGCTAGCAAAAATTATAAGAAAATGACAGCAAACTTCTGTCTTCTGGAAGGACCCCTAGCCCAAGCAGTGGAGCCAGTGGCTGTCTCTGTTACTTGGTCTTTTACGAAACTGTATAAGAGCCAATATGGCCGGCTGCAGAGCATTCTTGCAATTATCATTTTCACAAATAGGGCTCTTTTCTAATAGTCACATTCCTTTCGCATGGCCTCACGAAAACACAAACATTCACTCCATCCTCAAAAAATGCAGGCACTCTGGAAGGAAGGCGCCCCTCTCCGCCCCCCAGCCAGGCCGGAGAAACTGGAAGTTGGAGTCCACATCCTGTTTCTAACTCTGGTCGGTTCTGACTCTGCTGATAAACGACACAGACCTCCAGGTGTTGCGACGTCTCTCTGTGTCTTAGGAGGAGAGACACAGAGACAGTGCCACTCACAGTGGTGCATGCCTGTAATCCTGGTACTTGGGAGGCTGAGATAGGAGCGACTGGAGGCCCTTCATGCAGGAGGCTGGCTGCGGCAGCCCTGCACACACAGCCTGCCCCTCCAGATGGACGTGCTGGAGAGAGAAGGGGTCTCCCTGGAGCCCTGCATGCTGAGGACCAAGGATACTGTCCTCTTCTCCACATCTGATCTCTTGAGTTTATTCTTGCTCCGTTACCAACCTTGCAGGAGAAATAGAATTAAGAGTTTGGCTTCCTTAAATATGTAAGAAATGGAACCTTATGTATTTGTGCACTTATGTACTGAAAAGTCTTTGAAAATAACCCTGGTACACTTTTTTTCCCCCTTGGTAGTCATTCTAGAAGATACTCA
Organism: Glis glis; assembly: GCA_004027185.1. Lineage (NCBI taxonomy): Eukaryota > Metazoa > Chordata > Mammalia > Rodentia > Gliridae > Glis > Glis glis. Next base: position 17,248 of record PVJS01004130.1, read on the forward strand.
AAGCCAGGCATAATGGCACTCGCCTATAATAACAGTACTTCAGAGGCCGAAACAAGAGGATTGCAAGTTCAAGGCTAGCCTCAGCAACTTAGTGAGACCCTGTTTCAAAATAAAAAATAAAAAGGGCTGGGGGTATAGCTCAGAGGTAGAATGCCCTTGGATTTAATCCCAAGGAGGAGGAAAGAAAAAAGAAAGGAAGGGAAGGGAAGGGAAGGGAAGAGAAGGGAAGGGAAAGGAAGAAAAGAGCCGGCGTGGTGGCACAAGCTTGTGATCCCAGTACTTGGGAGGCTGAGACAGGAGGATCGCAGGTTTGCAGTCAACCTCAGCAATTTAGTGAGGCCCTCCACAACTTAGTGAGACCCTGTTTCTAAATAAAAAATAAAATAAGGCTGGGGGTGTAGCTCAGAGGTAGAATGTCCCTGGGTTCAATCCCCAGTATCAAAAAAATAATAAAAAGGAGTAGGAGGAGGAGAAGGAGAAAAAGAGCTCTGTGCGGCTGACGCTGCAAGCACTTCCCAGTGGATTTTCACTGACAGGCTGGGCATCTGGTGTCCTAACAGGCCCAACCTCAAAGTTGTATCCAGAGGGCCCAAGGTGGGACCACACGAGAGGAAGTGCCCGGGCGCGCCCCTGTCTGGGGTCCACCTCCATCAAGTGCTAATGACAACAGTATTCGTCTGGACATAGTGGGAGGAAAACTCAGATCACTAACAGAAAAGAAACTTGTAACTCTAAACCAAATTAAGAAAAAATCCACACCGGGCTGGTGACATCCATGGAGTGATTCCCCTGCTAACTGGAGTGGTGGGGGGACAGGCTTTGAGGGTAGTGAGGAGGCACCTGTCCAAGCAGCGGGTCCCAGAAAACCAACGGGAAAATTCATCACAAACTGGGGGTTGAGGTACTCCCCACATACTGCCTCGAAACGCGGCTAGGAGGGGCCGCATGCGCGGACACCTCGGTGTCCACGTGCCTTGTCCTCACAGACCATAGACGCTCTACACAAAAGGGACAAACGCCCACCAGGCTCCTTGTACTTCCTCGCGCACAGTGACCGTTCACAAGTGAGCTTCGGCCCCTGGTGGAGCTCCTTCCCTCCATCGCCCTCCACCTGAGTGGGCACACCACGCACGCCGCACACACACAGGAGATACACACACACCCCGCACACACCCCCAAACACACACAAACACACCACACACCCTATAATACACACATACCACACACCCTACCACACACGGACATGCCACCCACACACCCTAACATACACACACCTACCACACACACCCTACCACACACAGACACACCACACACCCTACCACCCACAGACATGCCACACACCCTACCACACACACACGCCACACACCCTACCATACACACCCTACCACACACACCACACACACCCACTATCATACACACACACCACACTTTACCATACACACCTACAACACACACACCCTACCAGATACAGACACACCTCATACCCTACCAAACAGACACACCACACACCCTACCATACACACACCCTACCACACACACCCTACCACACACAGACATGCCACACATCCTATCACACACACACCTGGCACATACACCCTACCACACACAGACATACCACACGCCCTATAACAGACACACACCACATACCGTACTACACAGACACACCACACACCCTATAATATACACATCACACACCCTACCAAACAGACACACCACACACCCTATCACACACACACCACACACCCTATCATACACCCACCTACCACACACAGACATGCCACACATACACATACACACCACACACCGACATGCCACACACTCTACCACACGCACACCACACACAGACATGCCACACACCCTACCACACACACACTATCATACACACATACCATACATACCATACATACTCTACCACACAGAGACACACCACATACCTTACCACACACACAGACATACCACACACCACATACACCCTACCATACACACAGATACACCACACACACCATATATATCCTATCACACACAGACACACCACACACACACTACCACATAGAGACACACTATACACCCTACCACACACACACGTACTAAACACAAAGATACACCACACACCACACATACCCTGCACACATACAGACATACTACATACCACACACACCCTATCACACACACAGACACACCACACATACCACACACAGAAGCATACCACACACCACACACATAGACATACAGACACCCACACACCACACATATACACATCACACAGATGCACTACACACATAATATATACACACTGCACATATATAGCACACACACAGCACATACCATACCACATATATACACCATGCACACTATATGCAGCCTATACAACACACCTGCACAGCACACACACACCACACATATCATGCATACACACACTGCACCATATACCACACAAGGCACACATGCTACACACATTGCACATGCACCATACATACATTTACACACACCATACCACACTGCTCACATACCATAAACACACACACCACACAACACAACATGTACCCATCCACATCACATACACACTACACACATATCATACCACACACCCCACACCTCACACACACAACATATACCATAGATGCACACATACCACACCACACAAATGCCCCACCACACCATACAGACACCACACATACAGACACACATAGCAGACATCACGCTACACACCACACATACCTACCTCACATCATATCACACACATCACACCCACACACACCTCACATAAACACACCACACACCACACCATACCACACATAGACACACACCTGCAAGTCCTGACCGCACAGGTACAGCCGCACCGTGCCGGTCACAGTATCCGAACAGCAAACAAGGCTGCGGCTGGTTCCGGGGGACCATTGTGCACTGGGTAGCCAAGTGTGACAACATCCTGTGCGACTTCCAGGAGCACAATGGAGGCCGCTCAGCCCGGGGGGCGGGAGGCCAGGCCTGAATTTCACCAACACAAAGTGGAGCATGGTCCGGCTTCAGCTTCTAGACAGCGTGACGGGAGGGCCACAGCCCTCAATGCCGAATGAGCACTCTTGTTGTTTGGGGCATTTTTTAAAGCAAGTAATAATAACATTTTTAATAAACAAAAGTAGCTTCAATTTGGAGTTTTTCTGACAACAACCCAATTTCCATCATTAAGAGACAAGCTAGAGTGGTAGACACAGAGCTCTCCCATCAAATCGGGCTCATCTACGTGCAGCCGCAGAAAGAGCTCTACGATGCAGGTCTGCTGGGGACAAGGTAACTCACAGCGCCACGCGCAGAGTATGACTGTGTGTGAAGAGTGAACTCTAGCCCATGGCCACACAAGTGTGGAAATGTGCAGAGAAGGGCCTGGAGGGGCCCATGCCAAACCCTACACAGCTGTGATCGCTGAGGAAGAAACCAGGATCGCTTGGCAAGGAGAAGGGTCCCCTCAGCAAGGCTACGAGGGGACCTTCCATGTCCCCTTCCATGTCTTACTTTCTGTATTTCTAATGTTTTTTTGATTCTCTGAGGATGAAAAAGGCATTTTGGTATTAATTGCATGACTTTAAAAAGAAAAATAGCTACACCACCATGACCCAAAACAACAAAAACAGAAGGGGAAAAGAAATTTAATTTATACCCATAAATAAGAATTACACTTAAAAAAAAACTGGGGATTGAACCCAGGGGCATTCTACCTCAGACCTACACCCCTAGCCCTTTTTATTTTTTATTTTTGGAAACAGGGTCTTGCTCTGTTACTAGGCTGGCCTCAAATCTGTGATCCTCCTGTCTCAGCCTCCCAAGTACTGGGATTACAGGCCTGTGCCACCATGCCCAGCTCACCATTTTTTTTAATACTGGTAATTGGACCCAGGGGCATTCTACCTCTTAGTTATACCTCCAGCCCTTTTTATTTTTTGAAACAGGATCTTGCTACATTGCTGAAGCTGGCCTCAAACCTGCCATCCTCCTGTCTCAGCCTCCCAAATACTGGGATTACAGGTGTGCGCCACCAGACACAGCTCACAATTTTTTTTTTATACTGGGTATTGAACCCAGGGGTGTTCTACCTCTGAGCTACACCCCCACCTCACCTTTTTTTTTTTTAACAGGGTCTCGCTAAATTGCTAAGTGTCTCTCTAAATTGTGGAGGCTGGCCCCTAACCTGTAATCCTCCTGTCTCAGCCTCCCAGAATTACGTGTGTGTGTGCGTGTGTGTGTGTATGTTACTGGGGATTGAAACCAGGAGCATTCTACTTCTAAGTTACACCCCCAGCCCTATTTTATTTTTTTACTTTGAAACAGGGTCTCACTAAATTGCAGAGAGCTTTGCTAAATTGCTGAGGCTGGCCTTGAACCTGCAATCCTCCTGTCTCAGCCTCCCAAGTACTGGGATTACAGGCCTGCCCCAGAATTACAAATTTTGGTAAATGCATGCCTCAGTTGTCAGGACACCCTGGTCTGGAGTTTGTTTTTTGTTTGTTTTTGTTTTTGTTTTTAAGCCAAAGACACTTTCAAGATCACTAGTAGAATGCAAAGAGACTTATACCTGAGACCGTCATTTTTAGTCTCTTGTGGTCTCACTGTGGAGTGGAGAAGCTCCAGGGCTCGATGGCAGCGAGTGTCACCTGAAGCAGTTGACCATCACTGGATGGTCCAGCTCCAACTCTGGTACCCTCAGGCATTGGCCTCAGGACCCCCATGGAAACCAAAGTCCAGGACCCCAAGTCCCTTATGCAAATGGCAGAGAGTCCCCATATCACCCATGCACGAACTCCCCTTTACTTTAAATCATCCCTAGAGGACTTATAATACCCAATACAATGTAAATAGTTGTTGGGTCATATTGTATAGACCAGAAAAAAATGTCTGTACGTGTTCAGTACAGACATATTAATTAAAAAAAATAGTTTCAATCAGCCAGGCACATGCCTGTAATCCTAGGATTTGGGAGGCTGAGACAGGAGGATTGCAGGTTTAAGGCCAGTCTCAGTAATTTAGTGTAGACCCTGTCTCAAAATAAAAAGGGCAGGGGTGTAGCTCAGAGGTAGAGCATCCCTGGGGTCAATCCCCAGTACTCCCCATACATATATATGTATTACATTATATATATAAAACATATATATAAAAATGTGATATATAGTATATTATATTATAAATCACTACATATGATATATTCAAAAATACATAAGAAGTATATCTTATATGTTACATTAATATCTATTACATATATATAAATATTTTCCATCAGCGGTTGGTTAATTCTACAGATATAGCCAGCACACACCTGTAATCTCAGTACTTGAGAGGCTGAGACATGTTTGAGGAGAGCCTCAGCAACATAGTTAAGACTCTCAGCAACCTAATGAGACTGTTTCAAAACAAAAAATAAAAAGGGCTGAGGGTATATCTCAGAGGTAGCATGCCCCTGGGTTCAATCCCTAGTAACACACACACACACACACACACACACACACAAATAAAAAATGCATGTGTGGAACCTGAGGATACAGAGGGCTGTGTCTGCCTCATTAATCCAAAATGGTGACTGAGATATAAACATGTAATGTGCTGATGCACTTACGGGGGCATCATATATATACACTTACATGATTGTCCTCGATGTATCAACTATTGTTATTATTGAAGCACCACCAGGGTTGCCACCAGCAAGGGCGACATCTCCCAGTCGCAGACTGAATGAGGAGAGCCACTACCCTGAGTCAGTTTTCAAGCCCACACATCCAACATTGGACGAGTATTTATTGGGCAGTCTCTGTGTGCCAGGTGCTGAGGGTGTCACCGAGGAGCAGACTGGAGTGGCCCTCTAAGAGTCCCCCCTCAGGGAAATAAGCCGCAATTATAAAAGACATCAGGCCACATCGCCTGGAGTGAGCGGCGCCCGCCCCCGTGTTACAGGGAATATCCTGGAGACAGCGCAGCCAGGCCCGGCTTCTCAGAGGATGCAACGTCCAAGATGACGAAGGCGGGTGCTGGGAGGAGCCAGGGCTCGGTGGAGGGGAGCCCGCAGATGCGCCCCGCAGCTCAAGGATCCGGTGGAGTTAGGGAGGGGAACGCAGCAGAGAGGCCAATGAAGTAAGCAGGGATAAAAGACAGCTTCTGCCTAACAAATGGCCCCGACCTGTCATACCACACGCCCATCACAGCGGTCTCTCCCAGCTAGGCAGAGCTGAACAGCAAGAGGACTATGGATCACAGTCCCTCTTTGGAGAAGATGTGCATCAAGTGTAAGAGGGTTCACAGCAGTGGCAGAAAGGCAGGCCACGGCTGAGACTCGAGGAAGCTCAATGCCCAAGGATCTTGAAAAATGCCCCCCAGAGTTCACCGTCCTGCTGCAAACCCCCAGAGAAGCCCCTGCACAGACACCTGCAGGCTGACATTTCCCCACGCCTGGGTCTCTGGACTTTGCTAATGCAGTAGGAAAGTGTAAGGTGACATAGAGCCGGGGACGCGTCCCAGCTGCTTTCAACAGAGGAGTCACACAGCCTGTCTCAGGGAGATTATTAACCAATGGAGAGAAAATAGAAAGTTCTCACCGTCAAGCCTGGCCAGGTGGACGCGGAGGAGGGGGAGAGCGGGGTCCTGGGAGGAAGCCCAGCCGGGCGATGAGGTTGGTGGGCACATACCTGATCACCAGTTCTCTTGTCAGAGAATAAGATGATGGAGGTTTGTACCTGACGATTTGTGTCCTTCTCAGTGACATTGACAAGTTATTGCTCACTCTCTAGTTTCCTTCCTGTCACAAAGAATGATCTGTGGACTGTTATGGATTCAACCCAAAGAAGTGATAGATTTAGGAATCCCAGCCCCCGGCCCCCTCACGGGCCCTGCTGTCTTCAAAGATCCAGCAGCCATGTTCTGTTCCGGAGCCCACCCCATCTCTGTGCAATGGACTGGATCTAGGTATGGCTTCTCCAAGGACCAGCCAAATGGGAGGGCACTGGATTCTTACTCCTGGGAACTTTCCTGGAGAAAGGAGAGAATCAGGCGATGAGAACTCACACAGAGGGATGTAGAAAGAGTCAGTCTGAGAAAAAGACGACAGGAGAAGAATGAAGATGGAGCTGGCGAATAATGAAAAGAGAAGCAAGAAGACCAGACAGAGCTGGGCACAGTGGCGCATGCCTGTAACCCCAGTACTTGGGAGGCTAAGACAGGAGGATCGCAGGTTTGAGGTCAGCTTCAGAAACTTAGCGAGGCCCTCAGCAACTCAGCAATTCCCTGTTTCAAAATAAAAAATAAAAGGGGCTGGGGTGTAACTCAGACATAGAACACCCCAGAGTTCAATCCCTAGTATGAAGAAAAAAAAAGCCAGACAGAAAGAGGCTGAGCGAGAGTCCAAGCCCGTTGAAAGTGGGACCCTCAGGAGAAGATGCAGGTGCTCCCGAGCTGGAGCCCAGGATGTCCCAGCTCCTTTACCAACACGGTGGCTCATGATCACCTCACCAGCCTTCACCAGCCTGGCTACACCTCTGTTCCTTGGATCCAAACAGCAGAAGATGCCTGGAAGAATCTCTGCTGCTGATTTCCGAGGAGCTGTGAATCACAGGAGTGGTGCGGGAGATCTAGAAATGCTGTCTGTTTTGTCAAGGAGGCAGGATGTGGACACCGGCTCCTGCGAGCCTTGCCTTTATGTGGATGGAGCAGGATTCTACGACAGAAACCCCAAGTCAGAGGAGGTGATCCTCGGAGCCAGGAATGGTTTACGGAGACTCATTTATGGCAGATGAAACAAATTTGCTTCTTTTAAGGTGGCATGGGAATCCAGTTTCTGACTGTTTCCATCAGCATCCTCACCTCTAATCTAAACACCTGACACACAAAACATAGAGGAAGAAAGGCCTACTGGGGTTAAGGTCAGAGGTTTCAGACTGCAGGGCTGGCCCAGAGGCATAAACCTTGGTAGCAGCGGTGGGGCGGCAGGTACAGAGTTATAGAGGACACTACTCTCACCTCATGGAGACCAGAAGCAGAAGGGGGGTGTGGACTTATATAGGCCCCAAGGCCACACCCCCAATGACCCGCCTCTTCCACCACGCCCCACCTGCCTTGTTACCGCCCAATAAATCCATTCACATTATCAGCGGATATCCACTGATGTGATCAGAACCTCCCGATTCAAGTGTTTCACCTCTGAACACTTGTGCATTGCCAATATGTGACCTTTTCCAGGGGACTGTCTATATTCCCGACCAAAACACTGGCAAATATTTCTGTAAGAACTGACTTTCTTCATCCAGGGAGGGGAGCTGAAGGGATGTGTCTCTCCTGGGCTGGGTTTATCTGGAGCAGCTGAGGTTTCTCCACTCTCCTGGCCTTTGCCTGTCAGCTGGATGCAGAGCACCTCAAGACCGTGGTGCACACTGGAGCCCCTGAGAGAGGAGCCTGGACCCCCAAATCATAATGTGGAGGAAAGCTGTCAACCAACAAGGAACACCGAGGTCAGATCGGACTCTGCAGTGAGCAGGAAACAGGTTTCTAGTTTGAAGATGGCAGAATAGAGGGAGACCGTGTGCTTCAGGTGCTCCAAGATGCGGAACTCAACCAGCAGGAAGACTGCTTCTTGACAAGGGAAGAAAAGCAGCCCAAATTCAACAGAACAATGACAGTCAAAATGCGGTGGGATTTGAGGCAGCAGAGAGAGCAGAGGACTGTAAAGAGCTCCCCGTGTCTCACCTGGTGAGTGGAGAACAATGGCAGCAGCACCATCTTGGCCAGGCCGCGCCGGCACCACGGTTCCCAGAGACCAACTCCAGCAAAGAAGCAGCAGATTCTTGTGAAGCCAGTGACTACAGACCATGATCAAAAGCAGTTGACTTTTCTCTCCTTGCTCAACAAAGACCCAACTACCCAGATGGCCCACCTAGAACCTGCGGCTGCAGCTAAACTCAGGGACCCAGAGCAGTGCTCATCAAAACTGTGAGTTAACGAGCCATCCCAGAGGGAGACCGCCCTGCGCGGCCACGGAATTGTGTGGCAATGAACAGGCTTGCCAGGTCTGTGAGTTTGCAAATCACCCTTGCGGAGGTGGGGGTGGGGGCTACAGTCACACACAGCAGAAACATGAGTTAGCAGACAGCCCCTAGGGACATTCGGGTGGGAGGTACCTAGAGTTGGCAGTTTGCCACGTCATTGCAGAGTCTCCAGCGATCACCACAGGACAGCCAGCCACGGTGTCTGTGGGGTGAAATAACTCAGGCTACAGAGTTGCAGGCTCAGAAAGCTATAAACTCCTGCCATCTTTGGGTGCTACAAGCACCAACACCAGAAGGGCCAGCAGAGGTTCACATGATCACAGCTACAGGCTTGGAACTCAACACTCTCTCCACCAACAGAGTTTGTGCCTGGCATGCATGCCAGTGACTAACAGTGCTCCATGTGATCATAACCAGAAGATCAGTGCCAGTGTCCCAGGGCCATCAAAACCCAGTGAGCCGGGCCACAAGCTCAGAATATAGCAATCTCTGGCCCTGCTGAGCTTAAGCCCACTGGTCACAGAGGCTGGAGGTCAGCACTCTGCAGTTTCACAGGTTCACAATCAGCAGAGCAGAGGTGATGTCTGTGGGGCATTAAATCCCAACCAGCAGGCTGCAGACTCTGAACAGAACATAGTCTCTGGCCTTATGGAGTTTGGGCTTGGAGAGCACAGCAGCCTGCAGCCAATCAGAGACTCCTGTTTGCCTGCACTAAGAATTATATCTAGTTTAAGAGGCTCTTGGGGAGAAACTTAAAAGTTTGATTATATGAGACAGATTTGTAGAGACATAGACCTTATTATAAAGGGAAAACAAATAGACACAGGACTCACACACAAAGAGGAAGAAGATGCCATGACAACAAAGTACAAAACTGAGAACGCTGACAACATGAGAATGAAGAACAATGAAGAAACAACAAATTTCCACAATTCACCAAGGGAGCTTACCAATACTGAGCTGTAGGAAATACCAAAAGGAGAATTCCAAATTCTGATCTTCAGTATGATCAAAGGCCTCAAAGAAAGTGTACAGGAAATGAAAGAGCATATCAATAGAGAAATTGAGGCCCTAAGTAAGAACCAAAAAGAGGCTTTGAGCAAAATGGAGTCAGTAAATGAATTAAAGACTGCAATAGAAAACACCTCTGGCAGGCTAGACCACATGGAAAACAGAGTATCACTCTTGGAAGCCAGTTGATCCAAAACTGAAAACACAGTCAACAATATGGAGAAGAAAAAAAACACAACCTGAATATCCAAGAAATATAAAATAATATGAAACGACCTAACCTATGGATAATAGTCGTTGAAGACGGTCTAGAAGCACAAAGAAACCTCTTCAGAGAAATAATATCAGAGAATTTCCCAAACATAGAAAAAGACTTGGACATCCACATATAGGAGACATTCAGAACACCAACAAGACAAGATCAAAGAAGAACTTCCCCACTCCATGTAATAATCAAAATTACTAACATAGAAGCCAAGAAAAGAATCTTAAAAGCAGTGAGAACAAAATAATGGGTGACATTCAGGGGAAAAACAATAAAAATCACTCCAGACTTCTCAACCCAAGTCATGAAAGCCAGGAGGGGCTGGTATAATGTACTCCAGACCCTGAAAGAAAACAACTTCCAACCAAGACTGCTATATCCAGCAAAGATATCATTCAAAATTTATGGAGAAATAAAAATGTTCCAAGACAAGCAGAAACTAAAAGAATTCATGACTACCAAGCCAGCACTAGATAAGATAGTTAAAGAATTAAAACACACAGAAGAAAAAAGAAGCAAATACCAGAACCAGAGGAGGAGCAAACTTCACCAGATGGGCAACTAAGCAAAGGAGAAATAACACTATGTCAAACAGAAAATAGAACTTCAAATGGCAAGAAACAAAAATCATATCTCAATAATAACACTGAATGTAAAAGGTCTTAATTCCCCAATTAAAAGGCATAGACTGGCAATGTGGATTAAAGAACATAATCCAACTATATGCTGCTTGCAAGAAACTCACCTTACAGCCAACAATATCCATACGCTAAAGGTGAAAGGATGAAAAAAGATATAACATGCAAATGGAGACTGAAAACAAGCAGGGGTAGCAATGCTCTATCCGACAAAACAGACTTTAAGCTAAAATACATCAGAAGAGACAAAGTGGGTCACTTCTTATTAATAAAAGGAACAATCCAACAAGAAGATATAATGATAGTAAACATGCTCCAAAATGTGGGTGCATCCACTTTTATAAAACAAACTCTTCAGGACATCAAGTCTCAAATAGACCTAAATACAATAATATTGGGAGACTTCAACACACCACTCATACCACTAGATCGATATTCCAGGCAAAAGATGAGTAAAGACTCTTCAGACCTAAAGAACACTATAAACCAAATGGACCTAATAGACATATACAAAATATTTCAACCAACAACAGCTGAATACACATTCTTCTCAATTGCTCATGGAACCTTCTCCAAAATTGACTACATTCTGGGCCACAAAGCAAGTACCAGCAAATTCAAAAAATGTAATATAATCCCCTGCATCTTCTCAGATCACAATGGAATGAAAGTAGAAATCAACAACAGGAAGACCAAAAGAAATTACATAAATACATGGAGACTGAATGATACACTCTTGAATGAGGACTGGATTAGAGAAGAAATAAGGGGAAAAGTTAAAAAATTCCTAGAATTAAACAAAAATAGAGATACAATATACCAAAATTTATGGGACACTTTGAAGGCAGTTTTGAGAGGAAAATTTATGGCACTGAGTGCCCACATAAGAAAAACAGAAAGTCACCAAATAAACAATCTAATGACACACCTCAAAGACCTAGAAAAACAGGAAAAGTCTAATCCCAAAGCCAGTAGAAAGCAGGAGATAACTAAAATCAGAGCATAAATCAATGAAATAGAGAACAACAACAAAATACAAAGGATAAACAAAATAAAAATCTGGTTCATTGAAAAGATTAACAAGAATGACAAACCCCTAGCCAACCTAACCAAAAGAAAGAGAGAATCAACCAAAATTATTAAAACCAGAAATGAAAAAGGAGACATCACCACAGACAGTGGGTAAACCCACTGGATTACCAGAAACTATTTTGAAAATTTATATTCCAATGAACTGGAAAACATGGAGACACATACAACCTACCCAAATTAAACCAAGAAGATATAGAAAACCTAAACCGACCAATAGCAAGCAAAGAGATAGAAACAGCAATAAAAAGCTTTCCATCAAAGAAAAGCCCAGGTCCAGATGGATTCCCAGCTGAATTCTACAAAACCATTACAGAAGAACTAAACCAAATAACTTCACAAGTTATTCCGTGAAATTGAAAGAGATGGAATTCTTCCAAACTCCTTCTGTGAGGCCAGTATCATCTTAATACCAAAACCAAATAAAGATCCCTCAAAAAAAGAAAATTACAGACCAATATCATTGATGAACATAGATGCAAAAATTCTAAACAAAATATTAGCCATGCTCATTCAAAACCACATCAAGAAAATTGTACACCATGATCTAGTTGGTTTCATCCCAGGAATGCAAGGTTGGTTCAACATATGCAAATCAATACATGTAATTCACCACATAAAACTAAGGACAAAAATCACATGATCATCTCAATAGATGCTGAAAAAGCATTTGACAAAATCCAACACCCATTCATGTTTAAAAAAAAAACGCTGCAGAAAATAGGTATAGAAGGAATGTACCTCAACATCATTAAGGCAATATACAATAAACCCAAAGCCAACATCATATTGAACAGGGAAAAACTGTGGGAATTCACTTTAAAATCAGGAACAAGACAATGATGTCCACTATCACCACTCCTTTTCAATATAGTCCTCAAGACTCTTGCCAGAGAAATAAGACAAGAGAAGGATATCAATGGAATTCAAATAGGAAAAGAAGAATTAAAATTATCTCTATTTGTAGATGACATGATCCTATATTTAGAAGACCCAAAGAACTCAATCAAAAGACACTAGAGCTGACTAACAAATTCAGCAAAGTAGCGGGACACAAAATCAACCTAAAAAAATCAGTAGCTTTTCTATATGTCAACCATGCATCCACTGAGAAAGAAATCCAGAAAACAATTCCATTCACAACAACCTCAAAGCCAATAAAATATCTAGGAATAAACCTAACTAAGGAGGTAAAAGACCTCTACAATGGAAATTACAAAACACTAAAGAAAGAAATTGAAGATCTTAGAAGATGGAAAGATCTCCCTTGGTCTTGGATAGGCAGAATAAATATTATCAAAATGGCCAATCTATCAAAAGTGATCTACAGAGTCAATGTAATCCCTATTAAAATACCAGTGTCACTCTTCACAGACCTAGAAAAATCAGTCATAAATTTCACATGGAGAAACAAAATACCCAGAATAGCCAAAGTAATTCTCAGCAATAAGAACCATGCAGGAGGCATCACAATTTCTGACTTCAAATTATACTACAGAGCTATAGTAATAAAAACAGCATGGTATTGGCACAAAAACAGACACATAGACCAAGGGAACAGAATAGAAGATACAGAAACAAATCCACACACTTATAGCAAATTGATTTTTGACAAAGGTGACAAACACATACATTAGGGAAAAGACAGCCTTTTCAACAATTGGTGCTGGGAAAACTGGTTATCTAGTTGTAGAAAAATGGAACTAAATCCTTACCTCTACCCTGCACAGGGGTCAACTCAAGTTGGATCACAGACCTAAAAATTAGACCAGAGACTTTGAAGCTACTAAAGGAAGGCATAGGTCCAACACTCCAACATACATGCACAGGTAGAAACTTCCTCAACAAGACCCCCATAGCTCAGGAAATTAAAACAAAAATTAATAAATGGGTTGGCATTAAACTAAAAAGTTTCTTCTCATCAAAGGAAACCATCAAGAGTCTAAAGAGAAAGCCTAAAGAATGTGAGATCTTTGTCAGCTATCCCTCTGGTAGAGGACTAATATCTAGAATATACAAAGAATTTAAAAGACTTTACACTAAAAAAAAAACAACAAATAACCCAGTCAAAAAATGGGCAATTGAATTGAATAGACACTTCACAAAAGAAGAGGAACAAATGGCCAATAAATACATAAAACAATGTTCAACATCATTAGCAATCAGGGAGATGCAAATCAAAACTACACTGAAATTCCATCTAACCCCAATCACAATGGCAATCCTCAAGAAGTCAAAAAGCAATAAATGCTGGCGAGGATGTGGGGAAATTGGAACTCTTCTACACTGTTAGTGGGATTGCAAATTAGTTCAGCCACTAAGGAGATAAGTGTGGAGATTCCTCAGAAAACTGGGAATGGATCCACCATATGATCTGGCTATACCATTCCTGGGTATCTTTCCAAAGGGGTTGAAATCAGAGAACTACAGTAATATATGCATATCCATGTTCATAGCAGCACAATTCACAATAGCCAAATTATGGGACCAACCTAGGTGTCCATCGACAGATGAATGGATTACAAAATTATGGGATATCCACACAATGTAATACTACTCAGCAATAAAGAAGAACAAAATTATGTCATTTGCAAGAAAATGGAAGGACCTGGAGAACATTATGTTAAGTGAGATAAGCCAGTCACAGAAAGTGAAGAATCATGTTTTCTCTAATATGCAGAAGCTGGTGAGTAGTTGGGATACCAGAGGGACTCCAGATAATGGAGGAGAAACCTCAGTGGAGCCAGGGAGGTGGTCTAGGGGTAGGGGAGGGAGAAGAGTGAGGATCATTGAAGGAATTACTACCATCAGCTATGTGTACATATGTGAAAATACCAATGTCAATCTCAGTCCTCTGTATGGGGAAGGGGGATGGGAAGGGAGCCAAGGGGGCACCAAGTACTGTGTGCATGTATGTCACTGTCAACATGATTTATTATGATGTGAGACTAGAATGCACCAATGAAAGCATATAAAAAAGAATTGACTTTCTTCACTTTTGCCCACCCTGAAAGTCATTCTTTAAGTTCTCCTTGATCCTTGAGCATTGCCTTCTATGTGTGTGTGTACGTGTATTAATGGGGATTGAACCCAGGGGTGGGGTGTTCTCCCTCCGAGCTACACCCCCCAGCCCTGTTTTATTTTTTATTTTGAAACAGGGTCTTGCTAAGCTGCTGAGGGTCTCATTCAGTTGCCACAGCTCCCATCAGCCCAGGAGGTCACTAGGAGAAGGGCTTGGGACACTGTGTGCAGTGTGTCTAGGCTAGGAGGTGCGGTAGGCTAGGTGTAGCAAGTGCATTTTTTACTTATAACATTTTCCACCTAGGAGGAATTAATTTAACAGGCTGGAACCCCGTCAAGTACCATCTCCCTGGCAACTTTGAACTACTATCCCCAGAATCTCCCGTTCCCCCAGCAGGGACCGTTGGAAGTTCCTCCATTGTTCACAAGGGGCCGGGGCCTGTCCCTGGATGGGCATGCCGGCTACAAGCCCAGCGGTGGTTCTGGGTTCTACCACAGCTGGTTCGTGAAACTGGCTTAGGGTGGGAGGGCGGTGGCAGAGCATGGGTCTTATCAGAGGCGGAATGATGGGTAAACATTGGAACAGAAATCCCAAGTGCTCCTCCACTGTCTGGAGCTGGGATCTCTGCTGGTTTTGTTGTTCTTCATGCTGGCTCACACCCTTCTCAACCCGATCCAGCGTTCCCACTGCCAGCCCTGGCCCAGGCCCAGCACCACAAAGTGAGCCAATACAAACTTGAGCGCGCTCCTGGTCCACAAAGATGCGAGGTGACTGATAAGACACTGTTGCTCTCTCATCTACCTCAGGGAAAACAGTTTCTGGTGTGGTCTCCGGACAGGTGATAAGATTGTCGAATGAGATGTCAGACTCCCACTCAAGGAAACCATGGAGGTATGAGCATGTTCGCCAGCGCCATCTTTCCTGGTTGAACTCCAGTGGAGACCAACCACTCTCCACAGTTCTCTCCATATCAGATAAGGAAAGGGAGGCACTCTGAATAACTGTGCCCAGCCCTGGGAGCTCTGAAACCAGAAAATAAAGACTATATTTTGCATTATAATATATTACATGTTGTATATGCAAATTATCATTTGCATATAATTATACATGCAATCATAATATATAATACAAAAGGTGAGATATATATAATGCAAAATGTGAGATACTATATATAGATATATAGTTCTCCTGGAACTCATATACTAACTCTGCTTAAAGTAGCGGGGTGGATTCTGTGGCCTGCGACTAAATATAGGACTTCCTCCAGGTTTTTAGGAGATGAGGGGCGGGCAGGTGGACAGCCCCACAAAACTAGTATAAATCATTCTCTCTTCTCCAGTGCTCTCCACTGGTTAAATGAGACTCCAGGGCACTTACAAATGATTCTAATGGACTTAGTAAAAGACCTACATGCGACTTTTTAACTGCACTAGATTGTCCAACCTGAAAAGTTATAAATCTCCTCATAAACTCAATGCTGGAAACATTTTTTATGTTCTTATGTTTGAAGGCGCATAACCCGAAGAAATTGATCACATCCTCTATTTTTATGCAGGAAGTCCACTTTGAGTGGGCTCAATAATCATTAAAATTCTTTTCAGCAAAAGAAATTTGAAAGGAAAATATCATGTGGCCCGTAAATAAAAAGAAATATTTGAAGCAAGTTATTTTTTCTGCCACCTATTTTACATTTCTGAATTTAGAATTCTTATTAGGTTTTAGCATAACGTTTCAGAAATGTTCTCAAAGATCTTTCCTTTTCTTTGTGTGTGTGCGTGCATGTGTGCGTGCACGTGTGCAACTCTGGGGATGGAGCCCGGGTCCTTTTTGCATCCTGAGCACATGCTTTATCACTGAGCTCTACCTCACCTCCAGAAGGTAATTTTTAAACAGCTGCATTGTTTCTGTAAACCATATCCAGATGTGCTATCTGCTATATCAGAGGAGTTCATCCTTACTTAAGACCTGGAAAGTAGGGCACGGTGGTACACACCTGTACTTGGGAGGCTAACACAGGAGGATCACAGGTTCAAGGCTAGCCTCAGCAACTTAATGAGATCCTCAGCAACTTAGTGAGACCCTGTTTTGAAATAAACAATAAAACAGGTTTGGGGGTGTAGCTCAGAAGTAGAATACCCATCCCTGGGGTCAATCCCAGTACCATAAACAAGTATCTGGAAGTTGGTCTGGGTCTATAGGTTTATAGTAAAAAGAACTCATTCACCAATTTATACATTAAAACCTTCACCCAGACACTGGACACAACAAGTCACTCAGTGAATGGTGAGGCAAAATGGTGGAAGAGGGGAAAAGAAAGTTTGTTAACGGAAACCAGGAAGTTATTGGTAAAGGATGGGGTGGGGGGGCTTTAAGTACCATGAAAGGAATTGAATGTCCGTAGAAAAAGATTTCCCATCTTAGCAAATGATAGCTCCGGCACCCCATTCTCCCCACCAGCAGCTGGGGGTCCCTCCTCACACTGGTCCCTCCCGGGCTCCTCGGGTCTGAGCCTTCGCAGCTCCCACGAACTGCTTGAACTCGGCGGCGGCTTTCCAAGCCCCCAGCGGCAGGCTCGCCCCGCTCACGCCGGCGGCTCCGGGATGGCTGCAGCGACCTCCAGACTGGCCTCCCTGCGTCCTCGCGGAGCCTCCAACAACCCACGCTCAAGCCGTTCTTCATCCCTGCACAGATCCTACCATGACTCCGCGCCCGCCCACAGCCAGCCAGACCCTGGTCCCCGTCCCTTCCCCTGCCAACCGCGCCTCCGGCGACCACCACCTCCTCCGCCGCAGCCTCCTCCAGCGCCTCTCTCCGGGGCGCATGCGCAAGAGATGCGTCTGCCTGGAGCATCCCTCGCCCGGCTCTTCTCTTCGCTCAGATCTGAGCTTAACTGTCTCATTTCTTTCTTTCTTTCTTTCTTTTTTTTTTTTTTTTGCGGTATTGGGGATTGATCCCAGGGGCATACCCAGCCCTATTTTTTGTTCTTTCTTCCTTCCTTTCTTTCTTTCTTTCTTTCTTTTTTTTTTTTTTTTGCAGTACTGGGGATGGAACCCAGGGGCATTCTACCTCTGAGCTACCCCCCCAGCCCTATTTTTTATTCTTCATTTTGAAACAGGGTCTCACTAAATTGCGGAGGGCCTCACTAAGTAGCTGAGGCTGGCCGCGAACCCGGATCCTTCGGTCTCAGCTTCCCAAGTACTGGGATTATAAGCATGCGCCACCACACCCAGCTAACTGTCTCATTTCTAACCAAGCTTCTACTCCTTTCCACACCTTCCTATCTAGAAGGTTCCGTCTCTTCCCATAGTCCTTCATTCTCCCCCCCCCCCGCATTCTACTCTTCTGACACAGACCCTCTCACAATTTATGATTATATACAGTCAGCCCTGTGTATTTGTAGGTTCCACACCTGTTGATTCAACCATTCCCAGACTGAAAATATTCAGGAAACTGGGCGTGGTGGAGTACACCTGTAATGTCAGTACTTGAGAGACTGAGGTAGGAGGATCGCAGGTTCAAGGCCAGCCTCACCAATTTAGTGAGACCCTCAGCAACTTAGTGAGACCCTGATTCAAAATGAAAAATAAAAAGGGCTGGGGGTGTTGCTTGGAGGTAGAATGCCCCTGAGTTCAACTTCCAGTACCACCAAAAGAGAGAGAGAGAGAGAGGAAGAAAGGAAAGAAGGAAGGAAGGAAGGAAGGAAGGAAGGAAGGAAGGAAGGAAGGAAAATATTTAGGGGAAAAATGCATCTGAGCCAGGAGTGGTGGCACACACCTGTAATCCCAGTACCTGGGAGGCTGAGACTGGAGGATTGAAGGTTGGAGGCCAGCCTCAGAAACTTAGCAAGGCCCTGTTTCAAAAATAAAACAAAATAGGGCCAGGGGTGTTATCTTGGAGGTAGAACGCTCCTGGGTTCAATCTCCAGTACCTGCCCCCCCAAAAAAATTGCATCTGTACTGGACATGTACAAACGTTCTTTTTCTGGTCATTATTCCCTAAAACAACGTGGTTTAACAACTATTTACATAGCATTTACATTGTATTAGATATTATAAGTAGTCTGAAGATGATTTAATGTATGCAGGAGGATGTGCACAAAATGCAGGAGGATGTGCACAATATCTTGGTATCTACAGGGGGTCCCCAGAAACACTACTCCTCCCCCCGCCCCTCACCCCTGAGAAAACCAAGGAAAGCCTCCATTTCGTCCCTTCTTCTCTTGTTTATATGTCTCTCCTCCACTAAACATAAAGGTTCACAAAGGCCCAGCCCTGTGTTCTGACTGGCTGTATTCGTTTCCTGACTGGCACATAGCTAGTTCTTTCGCTTTAATTTCTGGACAGATTAAGAAGTTGCCTAGGATTTTTTTCTTTTTTCTTTTTCTTTTTTTTTTTGCAGTACTGGAGACCAAGGGGCGTTCTACCTCCGAGCTACACCCCACCCCCAGCCCTATTTTTAATCTTTATTTTGAAACAGGGTCTCACTAAGTTGTGGAGGGCCTCACTAAGTAGCTGAGGCTGGCCGCGAACCTGCGATCCTCCGGTCTCCGCCTCCCAAGTACTGGGATTACAAGTGTGCACCACCACGCCCGGCTCACCTAGGATTTTAAATCAGGAGAATTTAGCAATACACCAAAAGGGGGGTAAATTTAGCAATAGAGCTCCAGCTGAAAATAAATCTCACCAGTTCCTCCATCAGTGTGGGGTGGGGAGGGTGCAATGACAACTAATCACGTGTACATCGCTCTCTGATGGTCTTCACCGATGGATCTGCAAAAATATCGATAAAGGTTCTTAAATTGGACTTGCAGCAACACGTTGCGGGGCATTCTATCTCCAAATCACACTCCCCAGCCCTATTTTATTTATTTATTTATTTAATTTTGAAAAAAGCCGGGCGTGGTGGCGCACACTTGTACTCCCAGTACTTGGGAGGCTGAGACCGGAGGATCCAGGTTTGCGGCCAGCCTCGGCTACTTAGTGAGGCCCTCTGCAAGTTAGTGAGACCCTGTTTCAAAATAAAGAAAAAAATAGGGCTGGGGGTATAGCCCGGAGGTAGAATGCCCCTGGGTTCAATCCCTGGTACCGCAAAAAAAAAAAAAAAATTGAAACAGGATCTCACTAAATTGCTGAGGGTCTTGCTAAATTGCTGAGGCTGGCCTCCAATCTTCGATCCTGTTGTCCCAGCCTCCTAAGTACTAGAACTACAGGCATGTACTACCATGCCTAGCTATGATTCCATTTTTTAGAAAACTCAAAAAAAGACAGACCTGTATGATGAGCCCTATCTGTGGTTCTACTCTCCATAGCTTCAATTACCTGTGCTCAGCCCTGGACTGAACATATTACTGTATAATAAGATATTTTGAGAGAGAGAGAGAATGTTCATAACTATTATTACAACATATCGTTATAATTGTTCTATTTTATTGTTAGGAATTATTGTTAGTCTCTTACTGTGCCTAATTAAACCTTATCATAGGAATGTATAGGAAAAAAAATAAATCTTCATATAGTTCGGCCCTATGGGCCATGACAGGAATTCCCTGGGGTCCTGGGAATGTACCCCTGCAGACTAGATTACTGTACCACAGTATTCAGAGAGAGGTGTTTAGTGTATCCCTATATTTACACAAATGTACCCCAAGGAAGAGACTGCATGAAATCAGGATACTGGCTGCCTTTGGGCAGGGAAACAGACTGACTCTCTGGTGTTGATAAAGTTCTGCTTCTTGTGACGGGTAATAGTTACATGAGTATTCACTTTCTTTTTTTTTTTTTTTTTTTTTTTTTTTTTTTTTTTTTTTTTTTTTTTTTTTTTGCAGTACCGGGGATTGAACCCAGGGGCGTTCTACCTCCGTGCTACACCCCGGGCCCTGTTTTTTTTATACTTTATTTTGAAACTGGGCCTCATGAAGTTGCGGAGGGCCTCACTAGCTAGAGAGAGAGAGAGAGTCAGGGAGAAAGAGAGAGAGAGCTGAGGCTGGCCGCGAACCCAGATCCTCCAGTCTCCACCTCCCAAAGTACTGGGATTACAAGCGTGCGCCACCACGCCCAGCTTTGAGTATTCACTTTCTAGCAAATACCCATCTTTTGTGGGGAGAAGGTGTACTACAGATGAAATCCAGGGGCATTCTACCTCTGAGTTATACCCCCATCCTTATTCTATTATTTTTATTTTGAAACAATGTCTTACTAAGTTGTTAAGGGCCTCTCTAAGTTGCTGAGACTGGCCTTGAACCTGCGATCCTCCTGCCTCGGCCTCCCAAGTACTGGGATTACAGGTGTGCACTACCATGCCCAGTGCAGCTTCTGTTTCAACAAGGAACGTTGGAGATTCAGGTCAGCCAAGCTTGGGGAAATAGAACAACCAGAAAGTTCACCCTCATTCCCAATGTATTGCCCCAGCCTGCTTGGCTCAAGTTCTTCGTTCCCTCAACACCTCCTTTGATCCAGGCGAGGCACCCATTGGTACGAGACAGAGATACAGAGAGCGGCCAGAGGTCTGAAATGTCTCCCAACCCAGCAAGGGTTTAAGTCAACACCGAAGCAAAACAAGAGTGAAGCACAGAATTGCAACGCGGTGCCTTTGAGGTCAGAGTTGTGTGGGTCTCAGGAAACAGCCCACTGCCAATGTTCTCAGCTCTGTTTGACCACTCTTCTTACCTTTGACACAAGCAGATACTGTATGCCTGTCCCTGGCGTCACTGTTGGTGATCTGCCTGAGGTGAGTGTGTGATCCATCCATGCAGCACAACCAAGGCCCTGCGGGAGAGGCTCGCGTGTCCCCGAAGACACACCTGCAAGCTGCAGGAGGACGGGATGCGCAGACCCAGCGTTCCCCGCGTTTCCCACAGTCGACTTTGCTGTGAGCGAGAGCTCAGGGACCCCCACTTCCCCCAGGAGTCCTTCCCTGGCCCCAGCAGGGCTCTGTGCTTGGCTGACTGGCAAAAAACAGCGGTGACACCAGGAGCTGCCGCTGAGCTTTGCAGTGCACTGGGCTGAGGTCGCCGCGGAGACCGCTCAGGCAGAACTAGCCAAACACACGTTCAGGAAGGAGCCTCCTGCGCCAGTGCTTCCTACGCCCCACAAGTTCGCCACACAAGCCCGTGCTGTGC
>PVJS01004130.1:39506-71047 GCA_004027185.1 Glis glis
TGCTGTTCTGTATCATGTTCTGTCGTGTTGTGTTGTGCTGTATCATGTTGTGTCGTGTTGTGCTGTGTCATGTTCTGTTGTGTTGTGTTGTGCTGTATCATGTTGTGTCGTGTTGTGCTGTGCTGTATCATGTTGTGTCGTGTTGTGCTGAGCTGTGTCATGTTCTGTTGTGTTGTGCTGTTCTGTATCATGTTCTGTTGTGTTGTGTTGTATCATGTTGTGTCGTGTTGTGCTGTGCTGTATCATGTTGTGTCATGTTGTGCTGTGCTGTATCATGTTGTAATGTGTTGTGCTGTGCTGTGTCATGTTGTGTCGTGTTGTGCTGTGCTGTATCATGTTCTGTTGTGTTGCACTGTGCTGTGTCATGCTGTTTGTGTTATTGTGTTGTTTCATTTCACATTCTGTTCTGTGGTGTGTGTTTTGTTGTGTCGTGTCATTTCGTGCTGTGTCGTCTTGTGTCATGTTGTGTTCTGTTGCATTGTGTCGTGTTGTCCCACGCTGCCACGTCGTGCTGTGTTGCATTGGGCTGCGTCGTGCTGTGTCATCCTGTGTTGCATTGTATTCAACACCCCCTGCAGGTTTTTGATATCCGCATGCAGCAGGGTCTTCGCCTTCTCTTTAGTCCTCTCCCAGCTTCAGATTTTACAAATTTTTAAGACTGTGCTAAGGACTCCTCCAATGTTGACTGAAACCAGCCAGTGTTCCGGAACATCTGGAATCCCCATCTGTCCTTTCCTGGACCCAGCAGGCAGTTCTCCCTGGAGCCCCCCTCTGAGGACCCCACCTGCCACCTGGCAAGCCCCGCCCCGGCCCCGCCCAGGCCCCGCCCCCGGCCCCGCCCTGGCCTCCAGGTCCTGTTGTTCCAACACCCAGACCACGAGAGCCAGGGGGGCTTCCAGGGAAGCCATCAGGGGCCACTTCGCTCCCACCGGTTTATTGGATTTGGAGCTTCTGCGGGACAGGCATAACCTCAAAGCACTTTCCAAGGATCTCTAGGGGAAATGTTTCAATACACAAAGCAAGAGGCTGCAACTTAGTGAAGCTTTGGGCTGGGAGGAGAGCGACAGATTCCCGTCCCGTCCTCCCTGCCAGTCAGTTCTGGGCCTGAGGCAAATTGCTTGGTGTTCGGTTTTCCTCACTTTTATAAGAAGTATTGGATTTGCCAACAATTTCTTCTAACTGAAAAATTCTATAGCCGGGCGTGGTGGCGCACACTTGTCATCCCAGTACTTGGGAGGCTGAGACCGGAGGATCCGGGTTCAGCTACTTAGTGAGGCTCTCTGCAACTTAGTGAGACCCTGTTTCAAAATAAAGAATAAAAAAATAGAAAAAAATAGGGCTGGGGTGTAGCTCAGAGGTAGCATGCCCCTGGGTTCAATCTCCAGTACCAAAAAAGAAAAAGAAAAAAAATTCTATGAACCTGTGGATTCATATTATTATCCATGATATCTTTTTTTCTTTTCTTTTCTTTTTGTACTGGGAATTGAACTCAGGGACATTCTGCCTCTGAACTACACCCCCACTCTTTTTTATTTTTTGTTTTATTTTATTTTTTCATTTTTCCTGTTTTGTTTTGCTTTGTTTTTTTGAAACAGGGTCTTGCTAAGTTGCTGAGGGCTTCACTAAGTTGTTGAGGCTGGCCTGGAACCTGTGATCCTCCTGTCTGTGCTGCCACACCGGCTTCCACATTAAACCCTGACCTTAGGACTTGACTGTGCTACCTGTCTCCACCCACCATTTCCCTCTCTGCCCCAGGCTCTCTTAAATTGTCCATATCTGCTGGGTCAGGGGCCAGCAGATGTGTCCTCAGTGATTAGTGACTTCTCCCCCACTTCATCCCTGGATTACAAACACAGCAAACCACAACATAACAAGCACAAACAATTAGGGTTGTGGAAACCTAGAGAGGAAGATGCTCCACAAAGTCGGTATTGTTCAGCCTCAAATTTAGCCCAGCCTCAAATTTACCCCAGCCCCTGCTAGATGCCAGAGAGAAGCAAGCCTGGCAGATAAACAATTAGCACCTTGGAACAGAAGCTTCACAAAGACAGAAACCAGAGCTGAGGGGATGCGCAGCTTCCCTGTAAGGTTTCCAAAGGACATGTCTAAAGGTCTCCTCCAGGCTGGGGTGTAGCTCACTGGTAGAATACTTGCCTAGCATGTGCAAGGTCCTGGGTTCTAGCACCGCAAAAGGTAATTAATTAATTCTTTCTATGGAAAGAAGAAACAACAGAGCCACAGTACACTCATCAGGAGAAAGCATCTGGCTGAGTCGGGGACAGCTTCTGGCAAAGGCCTACGCTACAAGTCTGTCTGTGGCTAGAAAGCCAGAGACACACCTGTAATCCCAGCACTTGGGAGGCTGAGACAAGGAGGATCACAGGTCCCACCCAGCCAGCCTCAGGAACTCAGCAAGACCCTTGGCGTCTTTATAGCTCCGCGCCTCCTAGATGCCAGAATGAAGCAAGCCTGGGACATAAAGCCTGCTTCAAAATAAAAATTAAAAAGGGCTGGGGGTGTACCTTGGAGGTAGAACACCCCTGGGTTTGAATCCCCAGTACAGGAAGGAAGGAAAGAAGGAAGGAAGTTCAGCGACAGTCAGCACTAGAGGAAAGGAGGAGGCTGCAGACAGTGGGGTGGGGCTGCGCGTTGTTTTGTAGGATGTTCGGTGAGGTGAGGTCGGCTCTCATTAGTAGGAGAGTGCATACGCCAGCGGGGACCTGGACTTCACTGTAGGTAAGATGTTGGCAACTTTGTGTGTGTGTGTGTGTGTGTGTGTGTGTGTTACCAGGGATTAAACCCAGGGGCGTTCTACCTCTGCGCTACGCCCCCGGCCCTATTTTTTTATACTTTATTTTGAAACCGGGTCTCACGAAGTTGCGGAGGGCCTCACTAGGTAGAGAGAGAGAGAGAGAGAGAGAGAGAGAGAGAGAGAGAGAGAGCTGAGGCTGGTTGCGAACCCGGATCCTCCAGTCTCTGCCTCCCAAAGTACTGGGATTACAAGCGTGCGCCACCACGCCCGGCTAGATGTTAGCAGCTTTTGAGCAGAGCATGTCTTTATCTGAGTTCCTGATGTGCATGGCTAAAACTACATCCATAGCTGAATGTGCAGCTTCTTGATCCTTCTGAAATACTCAGACAAGGAGAGAAGGTCACACCCTCCTCCACTTCACTGGGGTCTTCACCATCCAACCTGAAGATTTCTTATTCATTCATTCATTCGTTCGTTTTTATTTATTCATTTATTTTTGTGGTACTGGGCATCAAACCTCTACCTCTGGGCTACATCCTCAGCTCTTTTTATTTTTTTATTTTGAACAGGGTCTCGCTAAGTTGACCAGGCTGGCCTCCAACTTGTGATCCTCCTGCCTCAGCCTCCCTAGTCACTGGGATTACAGTCTTGCACCACCACGCCTACTGGAAGCTTTCTTAAAATGTACACAGAACTGGGTGTTCAACAAGATTTGTTGTCTCAGTAAACTTTTACAACATATCCCCCCCCCATACCCGCTCTACAGCCTCCCAAGTGCTGGCACAACAGGCATGCGCGCTGGGTTCTTGTAGCCATCTCTATTCACAGGAGCTGAGGAAGGGGCGGCCTGTGTCCCGCAGCATTCTCCATCAAGGTCAGTCCTCTGAGAGGCACTCAGTTGAGCTGGCCTCAGCCCACACTCCTGGATGCCTGGAGTGTTCCCTGGGGACCTGGGCCACACAGTGTGACATCCACGACACCTTCCATGTTTATCCAAGGAAACTGGCAAATGGGGGAATTTTTTACTAAATCAATCAAGAGACCAAACCATCCTCTTTGGTCTGTGGGGAGGTCTTCCTGAGCTGTGTAAGAGCGTCGGCGAGCAGAGCCGGATAAGAAACAAAAGAGAAAAATCGCCCTTGCTAAGTGATGAAAGAATTCTACAGCAATTGGCAAGAACACTGAGAAGCCAGTGTTTAGATATGAACACAAAACCTCTAAGACGCTTGGACAAAACACGGGCATTCAAAATGGAGGCCCTCACACACACAGACAGGCCAGCTGACAGACTGACAGAAAGACCGATGATTCCCAAGGCAAACATCTTGGGTTACAACAGCTCTTGGCTTATTTATTTTCTCCATTAGGTATTGCATTCAAAGGACCTTCATGTGGTATGTACATTGAAGATCAAAGTCCATTTTTTCAAAGTGGAAAACACGCGCACACACACACACACACACACACACACACACACACACACAGAAAGAAAGAACTATTCCAAATATACATATGTTCTGAGTTGTGAATATTTTCCATCCTTTGTTGTAGGAAAATAAATTGAAGCTGGGAAAGAACTAGGTGATAGAATTGATTGTGTACATATCATTGTCAAGAGAAAGATGCCGAACTCAACAGTGTTAGCCTGTCTGTAAACTCGAGTATTTAGAATTTAAAGTAGTCTGTGGCCCCTCGCTGGGGGTAGCTTTTGCTGCAATTGTATTGGAGACATTAGTAAGAAACCATTTTCTTCCTTTCTTTTTTTTTTTTTTTTTGTGTGTGTGGTACAGGGGATTGAGCCCAGGGGCATTCTACCTCCAAGTTACACCTCCAGCCCTATTTTTTTTTTTTTTTACGGTACCGGGGATTGAACCCAGGGGCATTTTACCTCCGAGCGAGCTACACCCCCGGCCCTATTTTTTATACTTTTATTTTGAAACCGGGTCTCATGAAGTTGCGGAGGGCCTCACTAAGTAGCTGAGGCTGGCCGCGAACCTGGATCCTCCAGTCTCCGCCTCCCAAGTACCGGGACTACAAGCGTGCACCACCATGCCCGGCTCCCTATTTTATTTTTATTTTGAAACAGGGTCTTGCTAGGTTGATGAGAGTCTAACTGCTTGCTGAGGCTGTCCTTGAACCGGTGATCCTCCTGTCTTAGCCTCCCAAGTACTGGGATTACAAGCGTGCGCCACCATGCTCAACTGACCATTTTATTTTAAAGGATGTTACAGCATCAAGATGACTTATAGATACCAAAACATTTTCCTAGCAAGTCTCATGTTTTATACGTTTCTCCCCTGCAGACACTAACCTCTCTCTGCAAAAAGTCCTCTCTTCTCCCTTGTCTCTTATCACATTTCAAAGTATAGCTTGGATTCAAGACCTTCTGCTACATTATCCTGTGCTTATAGGGAAAGAAAAACCATACACTATGTTCTCAGAATTTCCCTGGCAGGTAAGTATTTCTAAATAGTACATATTCAGCAGCTCAATTCACTACATATGGATTGTTGATCTTTTTTTTTCTTTTTTTTTTTTTTGCGGTACCGGGGATTGAACGCAGGGGCGTTCTACCTCTGCGCTACACCCCCGGCCCTATTTTTTTATACTTTATTTTGAAACCGGGTCTCATGAAGTTGCGGAGGGCCTCACTAAGGAGAGAGAGAGACAGGGAGAGAGAGAGCGAGAAAGCGAGAGAGCTGAGGCTGGCCACGAACCCGGATCCTCCGGTCTCTGCCTCCCAAAGTACTGGGATTACAAGCATGCGCCACCACGCCCGGTGATTGTTGATCTTTTGAATGTCAAATATCATGGTAGGCACTGAGGACACACACAAGAGAAAGACACAGCTCCTACTTTACAACTGTGCAGGGGACAGACAATCCCAATGTGAAGCAGGAAATTCCACAACAGCACATAAAAGGAATGGTGATGCGATTCGTTCTTTTCTTTTCTTTTCTCTTTCTTTTCTTTTCTTTCTTTTTCTGGAGGGGGGAGGTACTGGGGATTGAACCCAGGGACATTCTACCTCCAAACCACACCCCTAGTCCTTTTTACTTTTTATTTTAAAACAGGGTCTCAGCCAGGCGTGGTAGCACATGCCTGTAATCCCAGTATTTGGGAGGCTGAGACAGGAGGATCACGGGTTCAAGGCCATCCTCAGCAATTTAGCAAGGCCCTGTTTCAAAATGAAGAATAAAAAATAGGGCTGGGGATGTAGCTTGGAGGTACAATGCCCCTGGGTTCAATCCCCAGTACCGAAAAATAAATAAATAAATAAATAAATAAATAAATAAATAAATAAATCAGGGTCTTAGCCGGGCATGGTGGTGCATGACTGTAATTCCAGTACTTGGAAAGCTGAGACAGGAGGATCACAGGTTCGAGAACAGCCTCAGCAAGTAGTGAGACTCTCATCAGCCTAGCGGGACCCTGTTTCAAAAATAAAGTAAGGCCGGGTGTGGTGGCACACGCTTGTAATCCCAGTACTTTGGGAGGCAGAGACCGGAGGATCTGGGTTCGCAGCCAGCCTCTGCTCGCTCTCTCTCTCTCTCTCTCTCTCTCCCTCCCTCCCCGTCTTTCTCTCTCTCTCTCTCTCTCTCTCTCCTTAGTGAGGCCCTCCGGAACTTCGTGAGACCTGGTTTCAAAATAAAGTATAAAAAAATAGGGCCGGGGGTGTAGCACGGAGGTAGAACGCACCTGGGTTCAATCCCCGGTACCGCAAAATAAATAAATAAATAAATAAATAAATAAATAAAGTAAGGCTGGGTGTGTAGCTTGGAGGTAGAATGACCCTGGGTTCAATCCCCAGCACCACAAAATTAATTAATTAATTAATTAATTAATTAAAAAAACAGGGTCTCACTTAAGTTGCTGAGGGCCTTGCTAAATTGCCGAGGCTGGCCTCAAACCTGCAATCCTCCTATCTCAGGAGAACTGAGATTACAGGCCTGTGCTACCATGCCCGACTCATGTGATGCGCTCTAAACCACCTGCCCTCCTGTGGAAGAAGTTAGAGAACAGGGAAGTTTCATGTAAGCCATGGCTCAGGAGCCTTGTTCTTACAGACTAAGGAGTCAGGTGGGTGAAGAGCCCTGGCGGAGACCTTGCTGGTTTGGGGAGCGGGGACTTCAGGCTCTGTTGTCACGTACTAAAAGAAAGGACAGGGTGGGAGAGGGGACGTGGAGAAGTGGATGGAAGACAGTCCTAGAGGATGTCACTATGTCAAACACCTGACGAAGTCCAGTCAGGAAGAGAAGAGGTTTGTTTGGCTCACCGTTTGGGGGTTTCAATCTGTAATGCGTGTCTCCTGTTGCTCTAGGCCTGTGGCCTGTCACGTCAGGCAGGCACCCATTGAGGAGCAAGAATCCTCACCTCGTGGCTGGGGAGCAAAAGGGAAGACGAGGAAGGGGCTGGGGTCCTAGAGTCACCCTCAAGGGCATGCCCCCAGAGACCTGAAGACTCCTACCAGGCCTCACCTCGACCTCTTAACAGCTGGGGACCAAGCCCATATGCCACAGGCCCTCGGGGAGCCTGCCAGATGCAAACCAGAGCAGAGGGCATTGGATGGCACATTCTGGAGCTTAGAACTATTGAAGGGTAAGACGGCTGGCCACCCCGGGCATGGTGGCGCACGCTTGTAATCCCAGTACTTTGGGAGGCGGAGACCAGAGGATCCGGGTTCGCGGCCAGCCTCAGCTCTCTCTCTCTCTCTCTCTCTCTCTGTCTCTGTCTCTCTGTCTCTCTCTCTCTCTACTTAGTGAGGCCCTCCGCAACTTCATGAGACCCGGTTTCAAAATACAGGATAAAAAATAGGGCCGGGGGTGTAGCGCGGAGGTAGAATGCCCCTGGGTTCAATCCCCGGTACCTAAAAAAAAAAAAAAAAAAAAAAAAAGATGGCTGGCCACTCTGTGAAGATGGATTTAAAGGAACTGATACAAAATTAGGAAGACCAGTGAGGTGTTTCTGACAGTAGTCCCAGCAAGAGATGGTGAGACCCAACCTCGTCAGCAGGAACATTTGGAAACTGGATGAGGGGGCAAATACGAGAACTATTCTAGGAGCAATAGGAGGACCGGGCTCATAGGACTTAGGAGTGAAGAGGAGGAGGGAGAAATTAGTTATGGTTCCAGGGTCTCTGGATTGGGCAGACGGGATGGATGGATGGATGGATGGATGGATGGATGAATGGATGCCCATGTAGCTAGACAGACTGATTTCAGGAGAGCGGGTCTATAAAGACAGGCTAGGGAGTTTGATTTTAAATAGCGGGAGTTAGAGGGCTCCAAGGAAGAGTTAAATGTAAGTGCATGGGTCTAAGTCTGTGAAGAGAGGTCTGAGCTAAGCATAGGCTTGGGAGAAAGTCACTTGCCCAGGCATTGTAAAGGTGTGGACTAACACCAGCTCCCTAAGTTCAAGTTTAACCAAACTCACAAAACAAGCCAGGCATGGTGACGCAGGCCTGTAATCCCAGTCCTTGGGAGGCTGAGACAGGAGAATGGCAGGTTCTAGTCCAGCCTCAACAACTTAGCAAGGCCCTCAGTACCTTAGCGAGATCCTGTTGCAAAATAAAAAATAAAAGAGGGCTGGGGGCGTAGCTCAGAGGTAGAATGCCCCTGGGTTCAATCCCCAGTACCCCCCCAAAATCACAAAACAACACCCAGCTGACTACACATCATAATATAAGCACTTATCTTCATGAGATTGTCTCCAGAGAAACAGGAAAGAAAGAAGGGGACAGTCTTCATGTCCTGGAGTGATGCAAAGCTCACGTTAGGTATTTTTGCTGTGAGTGGCTGGTTGAGGAGCCGATTATTTTGGGACTCAAGTAGGAAAGTGCAGGGGTGGGAGGAAAAGAGGGAGAAGAGATGGGAAGGCATCAGTCACCGATCACAGTAGTCACCCTGTGGATAGTTGGGGCGCAGTCCCCCCGGGGTAGGGGTAGGGACTTAGAGCCAGAGTGAAATACCAGTCAGAGCTGTCCCAGTGCAGAGGAGGCCTGCACCCTGAGCTCTTCCAGCCTGCCCCAGAGTCAGAGAAAGCCCTGCTGGAGGTCAGGCCTGCGAGTTGTGAAGAGGTAAGGGGAAGGGGCCAGGGACAGCACCAACAGCCTCTG
Source organism: Glis glis (assembly GCA_004027185.1). Taxonomy (NCBI): domain Eukaryota; kingdom Metazoa; phylum Chordata; class Mammalia; order Rodentia; family Gliridae; genus Glis; species Glis glis. Next base: position 48,374 of record PVJS01004130.1, read on the forward strand.
CTCAATGACAGCTGACTGAGCGTCTGCTCTGTACATGCCCTTTGCGTTTATTATTTCATTTTCCAACTCAAAACAACCCTCTGAGTCTGGTGTGCTGACCCACGCCTGTAATCCCAGTACTTGGGAGACAGACAGGCAGGAGGATCGAAGGTTCAAGGCCGGTCTCAGCAACTTAGTGAGACCCTCAGCAACTCAGCGAGCTCTTGTTTCAAAATAAAAAATAAAATAGGGCTGGAGGTATAGCTCAGAGGTAGAACACCTCTGAGTTCAATACCACACATACACAAAAAAAATGTTTTTAGCTGGGCAGGGTTGGCTCATACCTGTAATCCCAGTACTTGGGAGGCTGAGACAGGAAGATCACAGGTTCAAGGCCAGCCTCAGCAACTTAGGGAGGCCCTTAGCAACTTAGCAAGACCCTGTTTTAAAATAAAAAGTAAAATAGGGTTGGGGTGTAGCCTAGAGGTAGAACACCCCTGGGTTCAGTCCCCAATACCAAAAACCAAACCAAAACAACAACAACAAAAAACCCTCTGTCCAAGATAGGCATTGTTTAATAACAAGTAACTAAAGTGCAAGGTAGTGAGCGTCTCTGAGTTCGTGCACCAGAGCAGAACACAGTGTATCCGGCTCCAAAATCAACTCTGAGACAGGAGCCTGGGCTGGGAGGGCCTGCACGCAGACCACCCATCCCGCACAGCAGCACTCACAGGGCCCAGTGCGCTCTCCTGGCTCCCCTGCACTGCACTCTGCCTCGGCCGGTTCTACCACGTTGGCATCGAAAGCTGTGCCAATTATTCAACAGTCAGTTGACCAAATACAGGACAACTTTGTGCAGAGAAGCTCTGGGGGCCTTTGACTGAAACTTCCATGTGGCAAACTTGCATGTGGCAAAGGCTCACTGAGAAAGAAGGTTTAATGAATCTCCCTGGTGTATGACTAAAGGCCCCAACCACCCGAGCTTGAAGACAATCATAAGGGGGTCGTCCCAGCGCTTCGGGGCATAAATAACTGTTATCTGAAGTCGGGAACGGATTTCCTGAAATAGCTGGTGAGGGTACAATGAAGCACATCATAAAAGCTCTCTGTTCCCTCCACCCGAGTCCCTGATCTCAAAGACAAAATTGGACCAGTTAGGGCATTGATTTAGACCATGAAATTATTTTCAGAGACTTTCCCTCCAACAGAGAAAAAGCCGTCTACCTAAAACAACCTCCCTTTATAGACTGTTGCAGTAATAAAGGGCTTTAGTTTATGCAACTTGCTGCATACAGTCAGTGAATCCAGACCAACCGAGGAAGGATAGTAACAACCTCTTCTATATTCATGCATTTAAGTCACAGCATTTTAATTTTGTCTTTAAAAAAACTGAATTTTTTGAAGATTACAGTGCTACCTTCTCAGGGCCCTCTTTTTACATTTTTTTTCTTTTATAATTGTTGAAAGAATCTCCCTAGTTCTTTCATTCCATGGGAAGCTAAGGGGAAAAATAATTTACCCTATAATCCTTTCTTTTTTTTTTTTTTTTTGCAGTACTGGGGATGGAACCCAGAGGCATTCTACCTCCGAGCTACACCACCAGCCCTATTTTTTATTTTTTATTTTGAAACAGGGTCTCGCTAAGTTGCGGAGGGCCTCACTAAGTAGCTGAGGCTGGCCACAAACCCGGATCCTCCGGTCTCAGCCTCCCAAGTACTAGGATTACAAGCGTGCGCCACCACGTCCGGCTATCCTATAATCCTTTCTAAAACTACAAAACTATTAAAAGATATTCAAGAAACAATCCTGCCAAATGCAGGATCAGATACTCTGGAGGAGAAGCAGCAGCAGCAGCAGCAGCAGCAGCTAGAAATTGTGAGAATATAAGTAGATCTTGTCTATCAAAGGAATAGCTTGACTTAGGCTCCATTTTGTAGAACCGCCATTGTGTAACCTTGTGTGCACTTGTATTCTTTAGTAAAGATAGCATTTCCTGGAAATTGTGAGTGCCAACCCCTCCCCCGGCATCCCCTTCAACCAATGGCATAAAGATTGTGAGGTCACGCTCCCACCAATGGGAGCACAGCACAGGAGCCCCACACTGAAAATAAAATACTCAGCAATTTCCCGCCACGTTGTTCTTGCCTACCTAACTTTATTGGTGGCAGGATCCCTTTCTGTAAAAAGTAAAACTCGCCTTGCCAAGCCACTTTTAAATACGTGCCTTTTCTTACACCATGGAAATTTATTTCTAGCAGAATTCAGCTGCCCCAAACCTTGTAGCCCGGGGCTGGGTGACTACCTCTGCCATGCAAGTCACCTGCCAGGGTTCGCATTCCGGAGGGGAGGGAGGCGTAATTTGAGTGAGCAGACTGGGCCATCTGCAACAATTAATTCAAAGGACTATTACAGCTGGGGGCGCTGGTACATGCCTATAATCCCAGTACTTGGGAGGCTGAGACAGGAGGATCACAGATTTGAGGACAGCCTCAGCAGCTTAGCAAGAACCTATTTCAAAATAAAAAATGAAAAAGTGGATGGGGTGCAGCTTGGAGATAGAACATACCCCTGGATTCAACTCCCATACCCCCCAAAAAAGGAATATTGCTGCAGATATGCATCTAGAACAACATGAGCATTAAAGCAGAGCAAGAAACCTTGGTCTTTTGTGTTTCTACAGGTAGAGCTCCTGGCATCACCTCTTCTCTTCTGGAGGGACTTGGACTTCTTGCACCCTTAAATGTAGACATTGCAAAAGGGCCAAGTTATAGTACAATGGTAGAACATTTAAAGTACCCCTGAGAGGGAACTACAAACGTGTGGCCCTGAGAGAGATGAGTCTGGGGACTGCTGAGGTTTCTGCAGCATCCTTCGCCCATTTAAACAAATAAGTCTTCTTTTCTCCAGATAATAGTGGAAGAACACTTGGAGGTGCTTTTCTGAAAACCAGCTCAAATGGGCGGTGGTTTTTGCTCCTTTTCCAGGGTGTTCTTGCTCTACTAAATCACGCTCATCAATAAAGCAATAAAACTGCTAAAATTGTGAGAGGAACTAGATAAGCCTTAATATTAAATTATAAGGGATGGAGATGCAGTTCATTGGTAGAGCACTTGCCTAGCATACACAAGGACCTGGGTTCAATCCCCAGTACTAAAATAATAGTAATAATAATAATAATAATAATAATTTATTTTTTGTGTGTGGTATTGGGGATTGAACCCAGGGGGCTACCTCTGAGCAACACCCACAGCCCTTATGATTTTTTGTTTTGAAACAGGGTCTTACTAAGTTGCAGAAAGCCTCACTAAGTTGCTAAGGCTGGCCACGAACCTGATCCTCCTTTCTCAGCTCCCAGGTACTGGAATTACAAGGAGTGCACCACCACGCCCATCTCAGTAAGAATAATTTCTTAGTCGTGAAATCTCAGAATAAATGAATGTGCATGCAAAGTTTGTGCTGAGAGGTAAAACTATTGGCATCGTCAATGTTATAAAATTGTTTATGGATCGTACCTACCAAATTACTTCCCCTGCTCAAATCAGCCCAGGTTGGGTGAAAATAGCATTAGGCTGCACTAAAAAGATGCTAAGAAATTAAAGACTTGGTGTTTTAAAAATAAATGGGTGAGCCGGGTGTGGTGGCACACTCCTGTGATCCGATACTTCTGAGGGTGAGACAAGAGGATTGTGGGTTCAAGGCCATCCTCAGCAAGTTAGGGAGACCCTGTTTCAAAATAAAAAATAAAAAGGGCTTAGAGTGTAGCTTGGAGGTAGAATGCCCCTGGGTTCAATCCCCAGTACAAATAAAATAAAATGAAAGGGTAGAGACTAATCTGTGATTTAACTCAGACCTAAAGAAAAAGAAAACATACTTCCATGCCAGGTGTGGTGGCCCATGTCTGTATGTAATGCCAGTACTTGGGAAGAGGAGACAGGAGGATCACAGGTTTGAAGACAGCCTCAGCAACTTAGCAAGGCTCTCACCAACTTAGTGAGACCTGTTTCCAAATAAAAAATAAAATAGGGCTGGAGGTGTAGCTCAGAGGTAGAATGCCCCTTGGTTCAATTCCAAGCACTACAAAAAAAAAAAGAAACAAACAGACAAAGAAGGAAGTATTTTCTATCTTCAATCTCAGCAGACAAAGAATAATGCAAAAAAATAGAAGTAACTTATACTGATGCAGAAAAGTATTTTTATGTTTAATTTTATTTATTTTTATTGTTTTTATTTATTTTTTTATGGTGTGTGTGTGTGTGTGTGTGTGTGTGTGTGCACGCGCTCATGCGCGGTACTGGGGATTGAACCCAGGGACATTCTACCTCCAAGCTACACCCCCAGCCCTTTTTATTTTTTTATTTTGAAACAGGGTCTCACTAGGTTGCTGAGGCTGGTCTTGAACCTGCGATCCTCCTGTCTCAGCCTCCCAAGTACTGGGATTACAGGCGTGAACCACCACGCCTAGCTAGAAAGGTATTTTTAAAATTTTAAAAAGTTGATGATAGAGCAGAAGTTTGAAATGCCGTCTTTTATGTGAAGAAAGAAACACATGCATATATAGACCTAAGTATATGTAAAATGATCCCGAAATGATCTCTGCCTTTGGAGAAGGGAATGGAGAATTTGGAACAAGAGCCCGATGAGGACACGTCCTCCTCATTCTGTACCTTTCGCAGAGTTTGGCTTCTGCCACGGACATGTTTCTTCTTTATAAGTATTGAGTAGTCGGAAGTATATGGCCTGGTTTGAACACAAGAGCCGAGGGACAGAGAATCCAGAATGTGTTGAGCAAAAATAGTGATGCAGGAGAGAGATTTAGGGGCGACTGAGGCTAGGATGCAGGACACCCTGCACAACAGCCCAGAGCATGAGCCTCAGAACCACCCCAACCCTGCTGCGGGGCTGGGGGACCCATGGGTCAGCTCCGAGAGTCCACTTCCGCAACACTTGGGCTTCACGGGAAGGAGGGGGTTCACTGGAGGCCGGGGGGTTAGGCTCCTGGGCCCTCCAAGCCAGTGTGGCAGTGGCTGTTGGGAGGGGCAGGATGTGCAGACCCAGATGTGCAGATCCCACAACGGAAACCTGGGAAGCACAACTACGCTCTGGTGGGCCTCGCAAGGCACGCTTAACATCCCAAGGTCCTCATCTCTCAGGCGCCATGACATAGTGACCCTGAGTGTCTCTGGCACCCTTGCAACTGTTCCTAAGATTCTTGTACCATGAGCAGGTGGAATTTTTGTTTGATTGTTTTTTGTTGTGGTGGTGATGGTGCTGGAGGTTGAACCCAGGGCCATTCTACCTCTGAGCTACGCTGCAGCCCTTTTTTTATTTTTTATTTTGAAACAGGGTCTTGCTAAGTTGCTGAGGCTGGCCTTGATCCTGCAATCCTCCTGTCTCAGCCTCCCAAGTACTGGGATGACAGGCATGTACCACCATACCTGGCTCTGACTCCAGATTTTTTTTTTGGTAGTACTAGAGATTGAGCCCAGGGGCATTCCATCTCCGAGCTACACCCCCAGCCCTATTTTATTCTTTTTTATTTTGAAACAGGTTGATGAGAATCTCACTACTTTCTGAGGCTGTTCTTGAACCTGTGATCCTCCTGTCTCAGCTTCCCAAGTACTGGGATGACAGGCATGTGCCACCACACCTAGCTCTGACTCCAACTTTGATAATTTTTAAAAGCATAAAATTTGGGCCTCCACAGGAATTAATAGAGTGAAAATTCTACCTCAGAAACTTGGAAATGAGATAAAGAAAAAGTTTTAGAGCTAATGCAACACTTTAGATGATAAAGGCTGAGAGACACGAGGACTACTACCCCCTGGTCACAGAGCTGGCCAGTGGTAGAACAAAGATTTCACCCTGAGTGTTCCAAGCTTTTTCTAGGGCATAGTATTGTCTCTGTAAAGCTGTTCTTCCTAGAAAACAAACATCCCTTGGGCGATGACACGGCCTGCCATTACTATTATTTGCCAGATTGAAGCACATGTCCCCTGCCTCACATCGTCCTCCTCGCTCTCCTTTCTTACCAGCAGAGCCATGGGTTTATTAGAAGTAGCCAGGTACCTAACTAGCTCAGTCCCCAGGTTGGGAGCCAGGTGTGGCACGTGATCATTCCAGCCAATGAAGTGCACATGGAAGTACAGTGGGCGTGGCTTCCAGGAAGCTGTTTTCTTATATAAAGGAAGAAATTCATGGGCCAGCACATCCTGCCCTTCTTCCTACCTGGAGCAGGAACAAGACCGTTAGGGTTTGAATATAGAATGTCCCCAGGAAAAGCTCACGTGTTCACAGCGCAAGAGTGTTCAGAGGTGAAATAATTGAATCAGGCTCTAATCCCATCGGTGGATAAGTCCACGGATGGATTAATAACTCAAATGGACTTAGTGGGCGGTAACATAGGCAGGTAGGGCGTGGCTGGAGGAGGTGGGTCACTGGACGTGTAGCCTTGAGGACTGTATCTGTTCCTGGCCACTTCCTGTCAATCTCTCTGCTTTGGGCTCCCGCCCTCCACGGTGCCACTGTGATGTCTGCCTTGGAGTCAGCCCACTATGGACTGTACCTCTGAAACTGTGAGCCCAAATAAACCTTTCCTCCTCTATGTTGTTTCTGTCAGGTATTTTGGTAATAGCAACTAAAAAGTAGACTCAGACAATGATGCCGGGGTGCTGTAATCTTCAAAGCATGAGGCAGGGCATGCTCAGGAAGGCAGAGCAGGAGGTACAAGGGGACTGTGTCTGTGATAACATCCAGGAGCACTGTTCCTGCCCAGATCACCTGTCAACAGATGTCATGTGACATGAGGAAAAGTAGTCGTACTTGCTTCAGCCCCTCCCGTTAGGACCCTGTGGATGCTGTTAAAGTGATTCTCGCGGGCATGACCACAAGGCTAGGTCAGGGAGTCTGTTATGATGGGACTGGATCCTAGTAACCCATAGTGAATTGAAAATACAGTAAGTCAAAAGCACACTTATCCCACCTAATCTGCCGAGCCCCATCAGAGCCAAGCAACGTGGCATGCTACGGAATTCTGGTGGTTCCTTGTGGTCACCTGACCGACTGGGCTGCGACTGCCCAACACCACCAGAAAGACTCCCTTGGTGTCCCCATGCCCAGGAAAAGATGCAAATTCAAAATTCAAAATCCAATAGGAACCACGGGTATCACTTGCACACCATCATAAAGTCAAGCTATTATAAGTCGAAATATCATAATTTGGGATGGTCTATAAATGACTGTTTTTAATCTAATGCGGGAAGTGTAGGACTATAGCTTGAATTCTAATAACCAGTCATTATCTTTACAGAATAGTAACTCAACTTTCTATTTCCTGGGATACATATAAATTTTCTCTAAGATTTTTATTTCATATACCTGTGTTTTAAATTTTCCACCTTGATGTTTCTATTTTGTTCCAAGGTGTGTGGTTCTTAACTGATTGTTTTAAAATAATATATCAAATTGTGGATTTCAGAATGAAGAACAATCTTTTCCCAGCAAGATTTCAATTTAATCATTCCTGATAAAAACTGACTAGGCGTATTAACATTTCTACCTCCCAATGCACCCATTATCAGCACATGCTTGTAATCCCAGTACTTGGGAGGCTGAGACAGGAGGATCACAGGTTTGAGGCCAGCCTCAGCAATTTAGCAAGACTCTGAGCAACTTAGTGAGGCCGTGTTTCAAAATAAAATATAAAAAGGGCTGGAGTGTAGCTCAAAGGTAGAATACCCCTGGGTTCAATCCCCAGTACCAAAAATAAAAAGAGGGATGGGCTTTTGGCATCACGGATGGGATGGATCGGAGCGAGTGAGATGGGAAGCAGGGAATTGATTCGGAGACTGTTACCAATAGTCCATGTGAGATGTCCCAAATCCCTGGGGCCTAGGGTACAGGAGAGAACGAGAGAAGCAAAGAGGAGAGAGGTGGGCGGAGAGGTTGATGGAGCAGCTTGGGACTGTCTGGATAATGGGGGCTGACCAGAGTGACCAAGAATGACTGTGTGTGTGTGTTTGTGTGTAAGTGTAAGAGAGGAGGGGAAATAATATTCTGAAGAGAAGATAGTAATTTCCATTTTGACAGTTGAGTTTGGGGTGCCAGTAAACAAATTAGGTAAAGAAAATTTAAGTGTTGAGGTTTTTTTTCTTTTGGTACTGGGGATTGAACCCAGGAACATTTTACCTCTGAGCCACACCCCCAGCCCTTTTTATTTTTTATTTTGAAACTGGACTTCACTAAGTTGCTGAGTGTTTCAATAAGTTGCAGAGGCTGGCCTCAAACCTGTGATCCTCCTGTCTCAGCCTCCCAAGTACTGGGATTACAGGTGTGTGCCACCATACTCAGCTGTATCAGAGAATTTAAAGACCAATAGATCTGGTCACAGTGTGTACACCACTGAAGGGCAGAAACCCCTTTGCTGGAGCTAAGTAGTTGCTGGCCCCTCTGGACTGGACTACGCATTCGGCCACACTCCTCACTACTCCCCAGTGTTCCTAGATATAAAGCTTGCATTTGTCTGTTTACCTAATTTATTATATCTTTTATCACTCAAAATATTTTTGATGTTTTTGTTGTTTAAAACATGACTTTCTTTTCTCTTTATAGACTTGGGAATTTATTTTATTTATTTATTTATTTATTTATTTGGTATTGGGGATGGAAGCCAGGGACATTCTACCTCTGAGCTACTTCCCCAGCCCCATTTTATTCTTTTATTTTGAAACAGGGCCTCACTAAGTTGCTGAGGCTGGGCGTAAGCCTGCTATACTCCTGTCTCTGCCTCCCAAGTACTGAGATTACAAGCATGCACCACCATGCTCAGCTAGACTTGGAATTTCCAAGCTCTGTTCAAAAGGTCTTCCTAGGCTGGGCGTAGTGGCGCGCGCTTGTAATCCCAGTACTTTGGGAGGCGGAGACTGGAGGATCTGGGTTCGCGGACAGCCTCAGCGCTCGCTCTCTCTCTCTCTCTCTCTCTCTCCCTTGTCTCTCTCACTCTCTCTCTCCTTAATGAGGCCCTCCGCAACTTCGTGAGACCCGGTTTCAAAGTAAAGTATAAAAAATAGGGCTGGGGGCGTAGCGCGGAGGTAGAACGCCCCTGGGTTCAATCCCCGGTACCGCAAAAAAAAAAAAAAAAAAGGTCTTCCTAATGTGTAGATCACATTTTATGTCTCCTAAATTATATGATGTTCATTTTTGCTTTTTACATGTAAACATTTACTCCATCTATGACTTTTTTTTTTTTGCAGATAGAGGTCTAATTGTATTTTGTCCTGGGGATAGCCGCTTGGGCCAATGCCACTAAGTTCCCCACTGACTCCTTCCCACTGAATTAAATTATCCCCTTTGTCAGATAGTAAATTCCTGTACTTTCTGGAATCTATTTCTGTTCCCTATTCCACTTGACTAAGTTATCTGGTTTTCCTTGTGACTAGGAGAAGCCAGGCAAAGTTCTAAAAGCAAGTTGGAGGATAAGCTGAATCCAGGCTCCATCTAGAGAATCTGTCTTAGGTCCCTGGAGGAAGGTGAATAGAATAAAGGAAAACCACGCATGTGTGAATAGTCTGAGCTGAGGAAATACAAATGAGTCTAGTGGTGTTAATGCTTGGATTTTGAGGAAATAGCCGTAGGTGCAAACTATTTTGCCATTGAAGGCAGAAGTTGATCAAAGATTAGGCCAGCCGGGCAGGGACAGTGGTACACGCCTGTAATCTCAGTACTTGGGAGGCTGAACCAGGAGGATCACAGGTTTGAGGCCAGCCTCAGCAACTTAGGGAGACCCTATTCCAAAATAAAAATTAAGAAGGGCTGGGAGCATAGCTGGGAGGTAGAATGCCCCTGGATTCAATCCCCAATAAAAAATAAAGATTAGGCCAGTAATTTGAAAGAAGCTCTGGCAGTGAGACAAGAAATGAAACATCTGGGACCAGAAACTACAACTTGATACTGAGACCAATTTTGTCCCATGTAAGGGGCATTTTACAGTCTTCCTGCTGGTTTGAGGAACCAATCACAGAGTATCTGTGAGTCCCATGAGTGAGCACAACTGGGGAGGGCCAGGAGAGTGGTCCAGGTCTTGGCCAGGGAAGCCCCACTTAGCTCCCTGCAGAGACCAGACTCTCGATTCGATTGTGTCTCTTCTTCTTTCTGCCTGATCTAGACTAGTGGTTCTCAATTTTTAGCAGGTACTAGAGTCACCTAGAGGACATTGGTATAGTTTGATTTGGCATGTCCCCCAAGGCCCATGTGTTAAAGGCTTGGTCCCCAGCTTGGTACTATTGGGAGGTGGTGGAAACTAGAAGAGGTGGAGCCTAGCGGGAGGACTTTAGGTCATTGGAGGTGTGCTGAAGGGGAGATTTGGACGCCAGCCCCTGCCTCTTCTCCCTTCCACTCCCCAGCCACGGGGGAGGAGTTTTCCTCTACCATATGTTCTGCTGTCTTACTACAGACCCAAAAGCAATGGGGCCCAGCAGTCATGGACTAAAACCTCTAAAGCCAAAACAAACCTTTTCTCTTTGTAAGTTGATTATCTCAGGTACTTGTTACAGTACTAAAAAGCTGACTAATATCAACACGTTAATACAGGGATTGTGGGCCCACCCCCAGTAGGTCTGGGGCATGGCCAGGCCCCACCCTGGAGTGTCTGGTCAGCAGGTCTGGAATGTAGCCTGAGAACTTGCACTTCTAACAAGGTCCCAGGTGATGCTGCTGCTGCTGGCCCAGTGTATTATTCAGGTTTCCATCTCTGTGACAAAATGCCTGAGAATATCAACTCAAAGGAGAAAAGAATTATTTTGGGTCACCGTTTCACGGTCAGTCTGTGTGGCTTGGCGGTGTTGTTTCTGGTCCTGTGGTGAGGCAGCGCATCACGGCAGGGGGCACCTGGCAAAGTAAAGCTGCTCACCTCATGACGCCTAGGTAGCAGGATGGGGTACTTTCAGAAGCTGCACATGGTAGCACATGCCTGTAATCCTAGTACTTGGGAAGCCAAGACAGGAGGATCACAGGTTTGAGGCCAACCTCAACAAGATAACTAGACTCTCAGCAACTTAGTGAGACCCTTTTTCAAAAACAAAAAAAGAAAAAGGGTTGGGGATGTAGCTCAGAGGTAGAATACCATTAGGTTCAATCCCTAGCACCCACACACACAAAAAGGTAAAGTTTTCAAAAACATTCTTCCAGGTGTTGCAGGAGACTTTGGTCTGCAAAGAACAAAACTTAAAGGCCGGATCAGGGTACAGTAGGTGTATTTATTCACTGGTGAGGCTCAGAGAGCAAAGCTCTGGGTCTAAGCTTCAAGCTTGGGGCATACAGGGTTTTATACAGTTGCCACCTCATCTTCAGAAGGGAGGGGTGATTGGAAAGCTTCTTGCCTCGGTAAGCAAGATGCAGAGGCAGAACAGCAGTCTGTACATTGTTTCTCTTTTCTCTAGTAGTTACATCTGCCGGGAAGGTCCCAGCTTGTCCACTTTGGGAGAGGGTCTGGGAAAGAGGTTTTATTCTTCTGGTTAGTCTCCAGGCTTCCAGCCAAGAGTCGTCCTCAAGGACATAGCGGGGCTCCTGTCTCACAAGGACCTACTTCTCCCAACCCTGCCCCACCTCCTAAATTTTGACCACCTCCCACTAACCATTAAATTGTTAATTTATCAATGAATTAATCCATTGCTGAGGTCAGAGCCCTCACAATCCAATCGCTTCTCCAAAGTCCCACCTCTGAACATTGCTGCTTTAGGGACCAAGCCTTCCACACATGGGCCTTTGGGGAACAGTCAAGATCCAAACTACACCTCCTAGTTACCACACCCTGAGAACTGCTGCCGTCTGGAACACCCGGGTAGGTGACTGTGCTGACGCTCGAGAGAGCTCAGGGTTTGGTAAGAGATAACCTCATCTGTGATGTTTTCTCGAACCCTCTCATTCAGAGCTGATGCCACCCCTACCCCAGTATGTGTCCACCAAGTAACATTTAAGTCGCATCATGAGGGGGGTGTGTACAGTAGAAGGTATAGGAAACATAGCGAAGGGCTATGGGCAGGCAAAGAGGAACGAGAAACCCAAAAACCTGCAGATCATTCCATATGGCCAAGGAAGAGTAGCAGAGGGGAAAAAGATACAGCTGGAAGTACTTTGGGAGGCGGAGACCGGAGGATCCGGGTTCGTGGCCAGCCTCAGCTCTCTCTGTCTCTCTCTCTCTCTCTCTACCTAATGAGGCCCTCCGCAACTTTGTGAGACCCGGTTTCAAAATAAAGTATAAAAAAATAGGGCCAGGGGTGTAGTGCGGAGGTAGAACGCCCCTGGGTTCAATCCCCAGTACCGCAAAAAAAAAAAAAAAAAGATACAGCTGGAGAGGAAAGCAGCTCACGGATTCCCCAGAGGCTTCGAAAGCCACACCTTTGCGTGAGGACCTGATGCCTGATGGATCTCTTCAAGTAAGGGAGGAGCCTTCAGTATATCACTTCATTTCTGGCTGGACAGCTTATGACTGGAAGAGCCATTAATTGAGACAGGAGAGCAGGTTTGGGGGTGTGATGGTTAATCTGGACTGTCAACTTGACTGAATCATCGAACACCTAAGATTATGTGACTTTGGGTGTGTTGATGCGATGATTGGTTAATGTAACGGCAGCAGATTGAAGGGGAAGTCCTGCCCTGAATGTAGGCAGCATGGCTCTGATAGGTGCAGGACCTGGATAAAAGAAGGAGAAAGCTGCATGAAGGCAGCATGGTTCTTCCTGAAGAAAGTGTGTTTGCTCACTCCTGGGATACCAGCCTTCAGCTCTTTGAACTGGACCTTCGCCATCGTCTCTCCAGAGAGTTTCCTAACCTTTCCGTCATGGACTGGGACTGAATCCGTGGTTGTTCTAATTCTGAGACTCCAGCTCTCGAACCGCTCAACCAGCTGCTGGTTCCTCCGGCTCTCCACGTGCAGTTGGAAACCTGGGACTACACTGCTTTGGACTGTAAGCTGATTTGATAAATCCCCTTTTACCACTGTCTTGGGTATTGACTGAGGAGGTGTATCAAATGCTCGTCAAGGTTTATTAATCATACCCAAGGGCACAACACGCATCCCTTCTCTATCTTATCCCTACCTCCTCTCCGGACTCATGGGGAAACTCACATGTGACGTATCTCAGCCAGAAGTCCTGAACGGTCCAACCGTGGGTCCACTTCTAGCTGCGAAGGGGGTCCCCAGGTGTCATCATGGGGCACAGAGCGATCCTTTGGTTCGTCGAGACGGGGAACTCGCGTGCGGAGCGTCTGGCAGAGTTTCTGGATGTGAGCTCCAAGTAGCCATGGTCAGTTGTGGGTTTTTAACCAGTTTGTGGTAGTCGTGGCTTATTGTCTCGTTCTTGCTGATTGGTTACACCTTTGGGTGTATCTTAACACACCTGGGCATTGTCCTGTTAAGCCCTGAACCAGTTAAGCTCGTAGTCCATTACTAGGGGGAGTTCGAGTTCCATTATCCCTTGAGTCCAGATTTTCTCTATTCTATGTTCACAACACTCCACCCCCTTAGCCGCTGCAGCCTCATGGGGCAAAGCGGGTCACATGAAAACAATAACATCAATTACACCAGCCAATAAAAAGCACCACAAAATCACTCCCAATCAAAAGCAATATAAAAATTAACATGTTTAGGACAAACAATGGCAGATGTAATGACTGCTATGCACTTTCCATATTTCAAAATATCTAGCCTGACGAATGCAGTCGGTAAGCCAAGGGGTAAGCACCATACGTAATGCGCTGGCCTCTACAGAGGATGGGGATCGGAACAGTGGCTGGTGTCTGGAAGTCCACCAATCTCAGGAAAGAAGGGACTCAAGTGGGGGTTCGCTAATAACGCATTCCGCCCAAAATGGGGAAAATACCATGGAGGCCTTGGAAATCCAAGTTGCAGTTAATAGGCCGGTTAAAGCAATAATATGATCGTCAGGGCAGGTATGCGGTCTCCAATGTTTGCTCAAATTATGACGGAGAACACGATTAAGCAAATCGAGAGTGTCAGTGGGGGGGAAATGGTAGGATTTATAAGGAAAATCAGAATCACTACAATAGCTGCATTATGCAGTGGACACACGGGGAATCATGCAAAAAAGGATGCGGTGTATGTTCTCAGGAATATATTTAACAAAGCATCGAAAGAAAAAGGAAATGTAATGTCTTTAAGGACACAGTGGTCTACCCAATTGGCAGGTGGTGTTCTGAGCTCCAAATTTCTTCATATGTCGGCAGCAGCATGTGGTCGGCGTATGCTGAATGGTGGGTCGCATGCGCGAGACTACAGACGGCATCCTGTATTAGTGGTTGTGCCTCCAAATTAATCTGTCTGCTAGCTGCACATCTGCAAAGAAACAGAGAAATTTTAATAGTAACAAGTATGATAAGTAAGGATAATAGGAGGCGTCCAACCTCTGTGATCCAGTGCCATGGTGACCACTGCCATACGCAAATCGAGTTTAGCTGGATCAGTTTGACAATTGTGTGCCATCAAGAGCAATCAGAGGAACGCGTTTGTACACTTGCTTGCCAGGCCAGACTGTCCACGTGTAGCACGTGAACAACCTTGTTAACCTCACGTAATCATTTGTCCAAGGTCGAAAAGTGATTCTGCACTTCTTGGTTGATAATCAAGTTGTTTAAGGTTTTGTGTTATAATATGTTTAATATGCTCCTGGGGTTCTTGGAGATCCAACCAGGTTTGGGCATCGTCCATCAGAGAGAAAACAGTTTGGGCACCTAAAATATGCTTTGTTTCATATGTAATGGTAGAAATGGCCATGCAATTTGTGGAGTTAAAGAAAGAGTCCAATTTATTTGTTTGTTTGTTTGTTTGTTTGTTTGCGGTACTGGGGATTGAACCCAGGGGCATTCTACCTCCGAGCTACACCCCCAGCCCTATTTTTTATTCTTTATTTTGAAACAGGGTCTCACTAAGTTGCAGAAGGCCTCACTAAGTAGCTGAGGCTGGCCACGAACCCGGATCCTCTGGTCTCAGCCTCCCAAGTACTGGGATTACAAGCGTGTGCAACCACGCCTGGCTAAGAGTCCAATTTATAAGCATCTGTAGTTAACACGCAACCATCCTTAAAGGATGATGTGACGTTGTAACGGGTGGCGCCTCCAGTGGTGTAGTTCATAGAATAGGCACGCAGCTTGAAGGGTCGTTGGGAACATGATAGGAAATGGTAATTGCCCAGGTCGTGAGTTTCATCAGGGAAGCTTCCAAGCTCGACCGTGAAAAGGTGAAATTTGTCAAGTAAGGGCCCGGTAGCAAGGATGGTGATAGTGCCTATAGGAATGGTGTGGTCTGTCAGATAGAATAAG
Organism: Glis glis; assembly: GCA_004027185.1. Taxonomy (NCBI): domain Eukaryota; kingdom Metazoa; phylum Chordata; class Mammalia; order Rodentia; family Gliridae; genus Glis; species Glis glis. Next base: position 63,683 of record PVJS01004130.1, read on the forward strand.
CCAGTACCAGACGCATTCACCCATAATTACGAAATGGCGGGTTGTACAAACTTGTTGCTGAGAGCCCACGGAACATTAATAGCACGGTATGCAGTATAAGCTGTGTTGGTGAACACTTGTGAAAGGTGTAGTTCACATCTTCCACGGTCACACCGTGATACACGTGTCGGGTCCATCAGTATCAGAAAGTTAGATGCTTCCGCTGCTACTCCAGTCGTAAACAATGCCTTAATGTCTGATAATGCTTGGTCCAAGAGGAGTTGAAGGTGTGTACATGCTTCATCCCTTCTGATGGTTTTTAACAAACCGACCATGCAGCCCTGTATGTCCAGGGTGTTGACTGAAAGCTGTTTGAGGGAGTCCTTTAGCATTTGAACTTCTAAATCCATTTTGTGAATCAGATGGGTTGCTGTCATCAAAGAGTCGGACAGCTCCGCGATGGCGTCCATCTGGTCTGAGGTTACCTTCTGTAAGGAAGTAATACTAGTTTGTAGCTTAGACATTACTGCCGAAGTCAAGGCATATCCGGCCACAAGTCCAGTGGCGAAAGCGCCAGCTGCCATAAGCTGCAGGGGTTTTCGGTTGAACATTGTGGCACCGGCGGTAAACCAATAAATAGTCCTCTGTTTAGTAGGGTCCTGCAGACACTGGGAAAGGTCGGGGGCTAAGGCCCAAAGATTCAAAGTAATCGATATGGGTTGTGTGTGACATTGCACCAGCAGTCAGGTTGGTAGGCGCATATCTGCTAGGACCATAGGGGCCTGGAATAACACTGGTGCCTTCCAGAAGGGAAATAGAACTGCTTGCTTATAGTGGGCTGTAACAAAGCGGTGGGAACTATTAAAACCACCACGATCAATGATACAAGGTGCATCCGAGGATGGGCAAATATAACAGTACTCATGAGACAAAGGTATATGGTATACCTTATCCATATCATGAGTACAGTCCCACATTTTAAAGGTGGTTTAGGTGACCCTACTGGGTCACCAAGTCCACGATGCCCCACTCACAATCTGGGTAAAGGCAAGATGATGTAAAAGTAATAAGGTAATTTATCATGTCGGTAAGCGCGTCCCTTAAGTTGCTGCGGGATGTTCATTCCGGCATATTGCCACGAGGACAGGGATTGGCCAGCTGCCTCCTTTATTATGGTATCGCGATCTGGCATACATCTGTGCCCTGGGGCATTGGTCCCAGGCTAGTCATTCCATGTCTATCATCGGGAAGGTATAGCCTACATGTGAAAAATTAGTTACTAGTTGTCTGGTGTGCCTGCTTGCCTTATGATACAGATGTCATAGATGTCCAAGGGTACCTCAAAATCCATAGAGACGTTGGCTAAGGTCGAGCGGCGGATGTCACAGATCCACCATTGGTTTCAGGAAGTTGTGCATGGAGGCATCAAAGTTGTCTTCCAAACTCAGGCCTTTTCCATTAGTGAAGGGTCAAATATTAGTATGGATCCTGGAAGGTGGCGGAACCTGTTGGTGAGCTGGTCTGTTACGTTGGGAACAGGTATGAAGTCAGCTTTAAACCACTTAGGAATCCAGTACACGGGGAGGTGGAGTCCATCCCATGTTGTTTCATTGCAGTGTGTTTCGTTATAGCATTTTACGACTCGGGTATGATTCCAGGATATGTTAGAGTCGAGGGGAGATGTGTTTGAAAGCGAGTATTCCCGCAACTTGTAACGTATCTTCTGTTTACAGCCGCTATCATTGCACAATGTTCCGTACATGCCTGCCATCTGATCTGCTCGCGTTACCCAGTGGAGTGGTTCAATAATGACAGAGGTGTTCACCAACTGTAGGCTTCATAGCTTAGTTTGCCAGTGTGCCTGTTTTTGTGCTGTGGGAATCCTCTGCCAGAGATCACCTGTATCCCGTAGGTATCTGTCAAAGCATACGGAGGCGGAGTATGCGTTTCTGATGAAGGTACTGTTGGTATCATTTAAGTTATCAACTGCCAGGGCGAAGGTCATAGTTCAAGCATGAGGAGGTGTCAACGTTGACATCGTGGGAAAAAGTTGTGGCAATGGGTCTGTTAGAAGAATAGGAAACTTATAATGTTGGGTTCCAAGTGTCAAAATCTTGGACCAATCCGGCATCGGAAGGAACGACTCATTTTTTACATCCGTGTAAGGCCGGTGCACATTGTAAATCTCGAACTTTCCATAGTATGGCAGGTTGGGGAATTCGGCTACACATAACATGGTGTAATTGGTGTTGTTCAAAGCTGGATAGTTCTCTCATAAAGAGGTTGGGCATTCTGCTCCAAAAGGATGGCCAATTGAAGTTCCAGTGTGGTTTAAGTCATGCAAGATGACGGCTGTTGTCATTCTACCTAAATGGGGGCAGAGTCGGTCTTGTTGTTGTTGTTGTGCTTGTTGCGCTTGTAGGTGTTGTATCTGTTGTTTCCTCCTCATAATCATAATCATAATCATCATCATAGATGGCCGGCTCGCACTTCTCCATGTCTTATTATAGAACACCCCCATCCTGAAGTCGCATTTAAGCATTTGTTCAATATAGGGTCCAATGAATGCTGACAGGAATTTAAAACGGAAACCATATTTGCACATGAACATTTGATCCGTATCCTCCTGGTGTATTTCTATATTATACACCATCTGGTCGGTAGCTACAGGCATGTTAACAGTGCTGGTAGGAAATTTGGTTAATTTTCCAGAAGTGAAAAGCATAAATTGCTGATCCCGACATCACCTGTCTCCACTCTTCCATCTCATGACAAAGAAGGGGGTTTTCTTCGTAGATGTTGGTGTTATTTATATCCTCAATGGGACTTCTGAGTAGTGGTGAATGCTGAGCTGTGGACTTAAAATATTGGTCACATGCATCATAGAATACATCCTTCCCTAGGGAGTAACACCATGCATATTTAGCCCAAAAAGAGTGGGTATTAATGTTAAGTTTTGAAATAATTGTGCATGGTCCCAATATCCTGATACCTTTCCCTCGACCTTCATGTAGCTTCTATTTATCCAATCTCCGTGTGGAGCCCATTTCTGGGTCACCCATGTGGTGGCACTGGTAGTAGTGGCAGCAGCAGTAGCAGTAGTAGTAGTAGCAGTAGTAGCAGTAGACCTGGGAGTAGAAGTGGTGGAACTAGAAGATGAAGTGGTGATGACATTGGTGGCAGCTATTACGCACACTATAATTCCCCACTGATCCATACCTTACTGGTTCTCAGTGTAGGTTCCTAGTAGTATTTGCAGGAAAGAATTCTGTCCTCTGTTGACAGGAATTCCAATATAACTATGAGATCCAAGAAGCGAGACCAGAGTTGCAGGGAGGGTCTCAATGAGGCACAGTGAATAGTTGATAGCATACGAGTGTTCGATCTGTGACGACCACGAGAGGGAAGTATTCCTGGGCCATGTTCTCCTCAGGCAAAAAGACCAATGTCCAACAAGAATTGAGGCTCCTGCTAGGAGAAGTAGAATTGGGATGGTCGACACAAGGTGTTAAAAAAGGTTAATCATGCCGGGCGTGGTGGCGCACGCTTGTAATTCCAGTACTTTGGGAGGCGGAGACCGGAGGATCTGGGTTCGCGGCCAGCCTCAGCTCGCTCTCTCTCTCTCTCTCTCCCTGTCTCTCTCTCTCTACTTAGTGAGGCCCTGTGCAACTTCGTGAGACTCGGTTTCAAAATAAAGAATAAAAAAATAGGGCCGGGGGTGTAGCGCGGAGGTAGAACGCCCCTGGGTTCAATCCCCAGTACCGCAAAAAAAAAAAAAGGTTAATCATCCTGAACATTTAATTCATTGTGTAATTAGGTTCTTGAGTTTGGTTAATTGTAGGTCACCTTTCCTCCCAGTCATCCAGACCGTATTGCCCGGTCCTTCAGCCAAAATATCCTGCAGGGACAAAGAACCATCTTTATCTGATTTCTTAAGGCACCTATGGGGTATAAGTCTAGATTTCTGATTCTCAATACTGGGAGGGAGCACTGGGCATGGTTGTCTGAAAACCTCCTTGAATGGTGATTTCCTGTGTAGTCTAGGGTGCCTAACTCATATAGGGCTATAGAAATTGTTTTCTCTAATGGAGTATCAGCTCTCTGGTTCAATTTCTGCTTCAATAATCCATTAAACCTCTCTCTATTTCCTGCTGCTGTCGGGTTATATGATAGATGGACGTCCCATACTATATCTAGTGTTTTCGGGTGGTAACGCCGGTAAAGTGACTACCCTGGTCTGATTCAATAATGGTCGGTGTCCCGTACTGAGCATTCCACCCCCAGATCGTCTTAATTACAGTCTGTTGGTTGGGGCGTGGAGAGGCTTTAGCGAAACCGAGGCCACTATACTTATCAACCATGGTAAAACATAGCATTGCGGAAAACTGATAAAGGACCAATAAAATCAATCTGAACAAAAAATTGAATACTCGTGGGGTCTACGTAGAGGCTGTGGGTTAGTGCAGAACCTAAGCGGTTCAGAAGGGCATTGGAGACATTTACCGGTGGCAAACTTACACAATTGCCAAGTTACTGGAAGATTACGAGAAGATGCCCATTGGTATAGGCTGTGTGCCCCCACGTAGCCAAGCATCTTATGGATGGCAGAAATAGTAATGGTGGCAATGGGGGTGGGACCAACAGCAGACCAAATAGGGGCACGATGAAGACGGACCTTACCCGGAGAGGAAGGTACGGTGTTCCATGGACTGCAGTTGATTAGCCGCAAGGTGGCACAACGGGCCAACTCGTCAGGCTTCTGATTATGGCGTGACGTGTCATCAGTACAGGCCGTATGCACATCTACATGAGACAGGGAGATGGAGATGGGAGCATCAGCTAAGGACTTCCACACCTCCTGCGACCACGGGGGCTTCCCATTCATTGTCCAATTGGAATCCTTCCACTTGGCCAACCTAATGGCGATGCCATTGCAGATGCAGCAGGAGTCCAAATAAATACGGATAACTCAGTGTCCCTCGGCCACAGAAAAGTCCACTGCTAACGCAACGGCTAATACTTCCACATGCTACTCTGACACACCTGTGCCTTCGCAAGTCAGAACATGCCTATATAGGCTGCGGCTTTCCAACGCAGCTTCCTATTACGGGAGATGGAGGAGCTGTCAGTGACCACGCATTGCTTTGCGTATCCTTCCAGGTCGGGGTGCCCCATTTGCCGATAGGGCTGTCTGGTAGAGCCGCAGCAGGTACCGGAGCCAGCACGAGGGGAAGGGCGGCCATCTCAGACAGCGATCCGGGTCTACCAGAGGTTGACATGGGGTTTTGAGACAGGAACGCCTGTAAATACCACTTCCACTGGAGCACCTTGGGTTCCACTGGTACTCCCAGTATAGCTTCGCCGAGCATTTTGACCCAGTCGAGTATGGGGATGGGGCGCGGACCTTAATGCATTGGTTCTGAAAGTTTGGGCAAAAGGTGCACAGTGCCTCATACAAAGTCCAAGCCATTTTTTCAGAGAGAGAATACTTCTGCTCTGAATAGGGGAAGCGTCTGCAAAGGAACACCACCAGCCAGGTGTGGTGGCGCATGCTTGTGATCCCAGTACTTTGGGAGGCGGAGGATTCGGGTTCGCGGCCAGCCTCAGCTCTCTCTCTCTCTTTCTCCCTGTCTCTCTCTGTCTGTCTGTCTGTCTCTCTCCTTAGTGAGGCTGTCCGCAACTTCACGAGACCCGGTTTCAAAATAAAGTATAAAAAAATAGGGCCGGGGGTGTAGCGCGGAGGTAGAATGCCCCTGCGTTCAATCCCCGGTACCGCAAAAAAAAAAAAAAAAAAAAGAACGCCACCAGCAGTCCTGAAGATCCTTTGGCAGTAAACACCCCAATTCCAGTATCCATTAAGGAACAGGATGTCAAAAATCAGGGAATCGGCAGGCCCAGGTAAATACAACTGGGCATAGGTCAGTAAATATTCCTTGGCGACCTTAAAAGCCTCCTGCTGAGCCTTGCCCCATACAACAGTGGCGACCTTATGTGTGACCTTGTAATTAGGCTTAAGGATAAGCGCAAGTAGGGATGGTGGTGGCGCCAGTATCCGAATAGACCAACAAGGTGTTGCGCACCCATTTTGGTCTTTGGTTCCTGAAAGGACTGAATTTCATGAATAAAGCCTTCAAGCGCCGGGCGTGGTGGCGCACGCTTGTAATCCCAGTACTTTGGGAGGCGGAGACCGGAGGATCCGGGTTCGCGGCCAGCCTCAGCTCTCTCTCTCTCTCTCTCTCCCTGTCTCTCTCTCTCTCTCTCTCTACTTAGTGAGGCCCTCCGCAGCTTCGTGAGACCCGGTTTCAAAATAAAGTATAAAAAATAGGGCCGGGGGTGTAGCGCGGAGGTAGAACGCCCCTGCGTTCAATCCCCGGTACCGCAAAAAAAATAAAAATAAAAATAATGCCTTCAAGTACTTTAGGTCCCATGACTGACCATACTACACCCAAAAACTTCACCGACTCGCTAGGCCCCTGAATCTTTGAGGGTTTGATTGTCTAACCATTGTTGGTAAGCGTTGATATCAATGCGGGGATTGCCGAGGCGACCGAGGCTGTATTGTGTCCATACACTAGAATATCATCAACGTATGATAAAACTTATACACTGGGAGTAACGGCGCCCTGGACAATATCCATAATAGGACAGCGTGAGCAATAATAGGGCTATTTCGATAACCCTGAGGGACGCGAGTAAAGCGATACTGAACGTTGTCCCATGTAAACGTGGTATAACCCCTGGAAGCCTCATGAAGAGGATTGCAGAAGAACATGTTGGTTAGGTTAATGGGGGCAAAAACTGATGGCGCAAAACACCGAATTTTGTTAAAAATTCCCTCCACATCAGGCAGAGAGCCCGGCATCTAGGGGGAAAGGGCCTTTATGTTACAGTAATCTATTGTAAATCTATAAGCACCACTGGGTTTAAGTACCGGCCAAATGGGGCTATTAAAGGAAAATGATTGGGTACGTTCAATAACACCTTCCTTCAGAAGTTTCGCAATGTTGGCAGTCACATCACCATGCCACCCGTTAGAGGGTATTGTTTCCTAAAGCTCTGGGGAAGGTCCAGCAGGCAGACCCGGGAAATGGCCACTGTAGCCAATTTGCAACCAATACTTTCAAAAACAAAAACTTTGAAAAAAGGTCTGGGGCCGGGCATGGTGGCGCACGCTTGTAATCCCAGTACTTTGGGAGGCGGAGACCAGAGGATCCGGGTTCGTGGCCAGCCTCAGCTCTCTCTCTCTCCCTGTTTCTCTCTCTCTCTCTCTCTTTACCTAGTGAGGCCCTCTGCAACTTCGTGAGACCCGGTTTCAAAATAAAGTATAAAAAAAAAAAAATAGGGCCGGGGGTGTAGCGCGGAGGTAGAACGCCCTTGGGTTCAATC